>JAJEKV010000843.1:0-79526 GCA_021234155.1 Isoetes taiwanensis | reverse complement strand
TGATCCTCTGGGGTCCGGACTCTCCCTCTTGTGAGGATCCCTGCAAGGTCCTGGCCTCGTTTGACTCCCCTCGGGAAGGGTGCCAGCTCGCTGTTCCCGCACCCGCTGCCCCGACCGCTCTAATGCTAACCCCTTGATCTAGACCTTCTCCTAAAATTCTCAAAAATTGGGCCGTGGTGCCGGAGATGAATTAGAAATCCAATTGGCAAAATTAGAATTTATTTTCGTACAATGCATTAATTAGCGAATTTATGAATGTCTTGCCATTTGCAAAAGCACCCCCGACTTCTACTTGCCACATGGGGAGGAGGGACAGCCCAAACTCGGCCCGGCCGTTTCCCTTGCTCAGTATTCTCGCTCGCGACTTCTCGCCAGTCCCAAGTGCAATGGACCAAGTCTCTTTAAAAAAGCAAACCCTTCTAGAACCCGGCAACCCACGGGTTTAC
This sequence comes from Isoetes taiwanensis, assembly GCA_021234155.1. Lineage (NCBI taxonomy): Eukaryota > Viridiplantae > Streptophyta > Lycopodiopsida > Isoetales > Isoetaceae > Isoetes > Isoetes taiwanensis. The sequence continues at coordinate 79,080 of JAJEKV010000843.1, read as the reverse complement.
GCCGGGAGGCCCTCTCCTTGTCGATCTCGCCGACCTTGTGCCGTGACTTGGCGTGGGAGGGGGTGTTGATGCCAGAGCGGGGACCCTAAAAATCCCCCCAAAAAGCTGCTTGCCCTAATTCATTAGAAGTTAATTATGCCATCCATGTCAAATAGCTTTAGGGAGCAAATCCGTTGAACAAGGGCATTCTCTATCCATATGCCTTGATACTGAAACACAACCATCATCACAAGCAACCAAATCTAAACCCCCCCTCCCAACCCAGCAGAGTCTTTTGCTTTTCTCGTAATCATTTATCTTCATTATAGTAGTTATGATGCTTTTCTCAGAATCATTTATCTTCATTCTAATAGTTATGATGCTTATATTCTCAATGCAATCTTAGACCAAGTATAACGTCCGGCCGATAGGGTCAACCCCAAGTACAACGATCCCACAAACTCCATTCCTTTGACCTTAGCTAACCCTTTGACCTAGACCTTCTCCGAAAATTTCAAAATTGGGTCATGTGTCTTTGAGATGAATCTTGCGGAATCCAAATGGCAAAAAAATCAGAATTTATTTTCGTACAATGCATTAATTGCGAATTTATGAATGTCTTGCCCCACCGCAAAAGCCCCGACTTCTACTTGCCACATCGGAGGGAGGACATGCCCAAACTCCACTCCGTCAGTTCCCCTTGCTCCATATTCCTGCGGCTTCTCGGCGGGTCCCAGGGTGTAACAGACCAAGTCTCGGCCCTCAAAACGCAAACCCTTCTAGAACACGGCAACCCACGGGGTTTACGTTTTTGAGGCCCTCTCCTTGTCGATCGGCCGGGACCTTGCGCCGTGACTTGACGATGAGTGGGGGTGTTGACGCCTTGAGCGGGGACCCTAAAATCCCCCTCGGAAGCCGCTTGCCCCCGAATTTCCTCTCCTCAAGGCCACAGGGGCCCCTGGCGACCTCCCCTCTCCTGAATCAGCGATTTGGCTCTGCCAATGGACTCGGAACGTTGACATTGCCACAGGGGACCAAGTTCCGGTGGCCCAGAAGACCACCCGACCTCCAAGAAGCGCCAAAGTAGCTCACTTCCATCACACTCGTAGTCAATTGGCCTAGGATGTGGGCCGGCGGGATCTTGTCGTGGAGGGTGAGTGTTTCTTTTTTTTTGCAAAACCAACCTTATAACTTGCTCCCTAGGGTAATTTTGCCATTCCGGACGATTTGGCAGGGTCGATTTGCCATTCCGGAGCCTCCCCCGTGCCCGAACGACCTCAGGACGCCCCGCGGTTTGACAAGTTCTCCCGGACCCGATCTGGAATCTTTTGGGCCTTCCCGAAGAGGGGCCCCCAACGAGGATCAACGGCCGGATAGGGGAACCGGGCTCCGGGGAGGGTGGTCATTAGCGTCACAGCCCCGGGAGCGCTGCCAGAAGGGCTGCCTCGGGAACTTTTGGATCCCGCCTCTTGGGGTCCTGGACTCTCCCCTCTAGTGAGGGATCCCCCGCAAGGTCCTGGCCTCGTTTGACTTGGGGAAGGGTGCCAGCTTCGGTTGCCACACAGCGGGCTGCCACGAACGTTCTAATGCTAACCCTTTGACCTAGACCTTCTCCGAAAATTTCGAAAATTGGGTTGTGCGCTGGAGATGAATTAATTATCCAGCTGGCAAAAAATCAGAATTTATTTTCGTACAATGCATTAATTGCGAATTTATGAATGTCTTGCCACTACAAAAGCGCCCCCCGACTTCAACTTGCCACATCGGGAGGAGGACAGGCCCAAACTCCGCTCCGTCAGTTTCCCTTGCTCCAGTATTCTCTGCGGCTTCTCGCCAGTCCCAAGTGCAATGCAGACCAAGTCTCGCCCCCCAAAACGCAAACCCTTCTAGAACCTGGCAACCCACAGGGTTTACGTTTCGGAGGCCCTCTCCTTGTCAGATTCGGCCGGGACCTTGTGCCGTGACTTGACGTGGAGTGGGGGTGTTGATGCCAGAGCGGGGACCCTAAAATCCCCCCAAAAGCTGCTTGCCCCGAATTCAGTTCATTAGAAGTTAATTATGCCATCCATGTCAAATAGCTTTAGGGAGCAAAGATTGAACAAGGGCATTCTCTCTATCCATATGCCTTGATACTGAAACACAACCATCATCACAAGCAACCAAATCTAACCCCCAACCCGCAGTAGTCTTTTGCTTTTCTGTAATCATTTATCTTCATTATAGTAGTTATGATGCTTTTCTGTAATCATTTATCTTCATTCTAATAGTTATGATGCTTATATTCTCAATGCAATCTTAGACCAAGTATAACGTCCAGCCAGCCAAGGTCAACCCCAAGTACAACGATCCCACAAACTCCATTCCTTTGACCTTAGCTAACCCTTTGACCTAGACCTTCTCCTCAAAAATTTGAAAATTGGGGCAGGTCTTTGGAGATGAATGCGAATCCAAATTGCAAAAAATCGAATTTATTTTCGTGACAATGCATTAATTGAATTTATGAATGTCTTGCCACACAAAGCCCCCGACTTCTACTTGCCACATCGGAGGGAGGACATGCCCAAACTCCGCTCCATCGGTTCCCCTTGCTCCAGTATTCTGCTGCGGCTTCGGCCTGTCCCAAGTGCAACGGACCAAGTCTCGGCCCCCAAACGCAAACCCTTCTAGAACACGGCAATCCACGGGGTGTACGTTTGAGGCCCTCTCCTTGTCGGTTCGGCCGGGACCTTGGCGCCGTGACTTGGCGTGGAGTGGGGGTGTTGAGGCCGAGGCGGGGACCCTAAAATCCCCCTAAGCCGCTTGCCCGAATTTCCTCTCCCCAAGGCCACGGGGGGCGGGCCAGGCGACCTCCCCTCTCGGAATCGCGATTTGGCTCTGCCAATGGACTCGAAACGTCGACATTGCCACAGGGACCAAGTTACTGTGGCCGAAGACCACTTTCGACCTCAAGAAGCCAAAGTAGCTCACTTCCATCACACTCGTAGTCAATTGGCCTAGGATGTGGATGCGGGATCTTGTCGTGGAGGGGCGTGAGTGTTTCTTTCTTTTGCAAAACCGACCTTGTAACTTGGTCCCTAGGGTAATTTAAGCCATTCGGGACGATTTGGCGGTCGATTTGCCATTCGGAGCCTCCCCGGTGCGGCGACAAAACAACATGGTTTATACAAGGCCGACCTCGGGGCGCCCAGCGGTTTGACAAGTTCTCCGGACCGATCTGGAATCTTTTGGGCCTTCCCAAGAGGGGCCCCTAAGCGGAAGGATCAATGGTGGGATAGGGGAACCGGGCTCCGAGAGGGTGGTCATTAGCGCGCAACCTCCTCGGGGAGGCTGCCAGGAAAAGGCTGCCTGGGAACTTTTTTGGATCCCAAGCCTCTTGGGGTCCCGGACTCTCCCCTCTTGTGAGGGATCCCCGCAAGGTCCTGACCTCGTTTGACTTGGGGAAGGGTGCAAGCTTCGGTTGCCACAGCGCCTGCTGCTCCGACCCCGTTCTAATGCTAACCCTTTGACCTAGACCTTCTCCAAAAATTTGAAAATTGGGGCGTGTCTTTGGAGATGAATTAGGAATCCATTAGCAAAAAATCAGAATTTATTTTCGTACAATGCATTAATTGCGAATTTATGAATGTCTTGCCACTTGCAAAAGCCCCCCGACTTCAACTTGCCACATCGGGAGGAGGACAGGCCCAAACTCCGCTCCGTCGGGTTTCCCCTTGCTCATATTCTCGGCTGCGGCTTCTCGGCCCCAAGTGCAGCAGACCAAGTCTCGGCCCCCAAACGCCAAACCCTTCTAGAACACGGCAACCCACAGGGTTTACGTTTGGAGGCCCTCTCCTTGTCGATTCAGCCCAGGACCTTCTTGCAGATGACTTGGCGTGGAGTGTGGGGGTGTTGAGGCGAGGCGGGGACCCTAAAAATCCCCTGGGCTGCTTGCCCCCAATTTCCTCTCCCCAAGGCCACAGGGGCGGGGCAGGCGACCTCCCTCTCCTGGAATCACGATTTGGCTCTGCCGGGACTTCGGAAGCGTCAACATTGCCACAGGGACCAAGTTAAAGGTGGCGGGCCAGACCACCCGACCTCCAAGAAGCGCCAAAGTAGCTCACTTCCATCACACTTTCGTAGTCAATTGGCCTAGGATGTGGATCGCGAGGATCTTGGCGTGGAGGGCGTGAGTGTTTCTTTCTTTTGCAAAACCGACCTTGTAACTTGCTCCCTAGGGTAATTTAGCCATTCCGGACAATTTGGCGGTCGATTTGCCATTCGAACCTCCCCGGTGCCCGAACGACAAAACTGCGGTTTATACAAGGCCCGACCTCGGGGCCCTTGGTTTGACAAGTTCTCCCGGACCGATCTGGAATCTTTTGGGCCTTCCCAAGAGGGGCCCCCGAACGGAGGATCCAACGGTTGGATAGGGGACCGGGCTCCCGGGAGGGTGGTCATTAGCGTCTGCCCCCAGGAGCGCCGGAAGGGCTGCCTCGGGAACTTTTTGATCCCCCCTCTTGGGGTCCCCGGACTCTCCCCTCTTGTGAGGGATCCCCGCAAGGTCCTGGCCTCGTTTGACTTGGGGGAAGGGTGCGGCTCGGTTGCCACGCAACGGGCTGCCCCGACCGTTCTAATGCTAACCCTTTGATCTAGACCTTCTCCGAAAATTTCAAAAATTGGGCTGTGTGCTGGAGATGAATTAGGAATCCAGCTGGCAAAAAATTAGAATTTATTTTCGTACAATGCATTAATTGCGAATTTATGAATGTCTTGCCACTGCAAAAGCACCCCCCGACTTCTACTTGCCACATCGGGAGGAGGACAGGCCCAAACTCCGCTCCGTCAGTTTCCCTTGCTCCGTATTCTCGGCTGCAGCTTCTCGGCCAGGTCCCAAGTGCAACAGACCAAGTCTCGCCCCCAAAACGCAAAACCCTTCTAGAACACGGCAACCCACGGGGTTTTACGTTTGAGAGGCCCTCTCCTTGTCGATCGGCCGGACCTTGTGCCGTGACTTGACGTGGAGTGGGGGTGTTGATGCCAGAGCGGGGACCCTAAAATCCCCCCAAAAGCTGCTTGCCCCGAATTCAGTTCATTAGAAGTTAATTATGCCATCCATGTCAAATAGCTTTAGGGAGCAGTCCGTTGAACAAGGGCATTCTCTCTATCCATATGCCTTGATAATTTGAAACACAACCATCATCACAAGCAACCAAATCTAAACCCCCTCCCAACCCGCTTGATAGTCTTTTTGCTTTTCTCGTAATCATTTATCTTCATTATAGTAGTTATGATGCTTTTCGTAATCATTTATCTTCATTCTAATAGTTATGATGCTTATATTCTCAATGCAATCTTAGACCAAGTATAACGTCCGAATGACCAAGGTCAACCCCAAGTACAACGATCCCACAAACTCCATTCCTTTGACCTTAGCTAACCCTTTGACCTAGACCTTCTCCTAAAAATTTCGAAAATTGGGTCATAGTCTTTGGAGATGAATCACGGAATCCAACCGGCAAAAAATCAGAATTTATTTTCGTACAATGCATTAATTAAAATTTATGAATGTCTTGCCCCACTACAAAGCGCCCCGACTTCTACTTGCCACACGCGGGAGGAGGATATGCCCAAACTCCACTCCGTCAATTCCCCTTGCTCCATATTCTCGGCTGCCGCTTTCTCGGCCGTCCCAAGTGCAGCAGACCCAAGTCTCGGCCCTCAAAACGCAAACCCTTCTAGAACCTGGCAACCCACGGGGTTTACGTTTTGGAGGCCCTCTCCTTGTCGGTCGGGCGGGACCTTGCCGCGTGACTTGACGTGGAGTGGGGGTGTTGGCCTTGAGCCGGGACCCTAAAATCCCGGTGCTTGCCCCGGAATTTCCTCCCCCAAGGCCACGGGACGGACGGCGACCTCCCCTCTGCAATTGCGATTTTGCTCGCCCAATGGACTCGAACGTTGACATTGCCCCAGGGACCAAGTTCCGTGGCCGAAGACCACCCGACCTCCAAGAAGCGCCAAAGTAGCTCACTTCCATCACACTCGTAGTCAATTGGCCTAGGATGTGGGCCTTGGGATCTCCGTGGAGGGCGTGAGTGTTTCTTTCTTTTGCAAAACCAACCTTATAACTTGCTCCCTAGGGTAATTTTGCCATTCCGGACGATTTGGCAGGGTCGATTTGCCATTCCGGAGCCTCCCCCGTGCCCGAACGACAAAACACTGCGGTTTATACAAGGCCGACCTCAGGACGCCCCGCGGTTTGACAAGTTCTCCTGGACCGATCTGGAATCTTTTGGGCCTTCCCGAAGAGGGGCCCCTGAACGGAGGATCCAACGGTCGGATAGGGGAACCGGGCTCCGGGAGGGTGGTCATTAGCGTGCGGCCCCCCGGGGGAGCGCTGCCAGGAAGGGCTGCCTCGGGAACTTTTTTGGATCCTGCCTCTTGGGGTCCGGACTCTCCCCTCTAGTGAGGGATCCCTGCAAGGTCCTGGCCTCGTTTGACTTGGGGAAGGGTGCCAGCTCGGTTGCCCTGCAACGGGCTGCCTGACCGTTCTAATGCTAACCCTTTGACCTAGACCTTCTCCGAAAATTTCGAAAATTGGGCTGTGTGCTGGAGATGAATTAGGAATCCAGCTGGCAAAAAATCAGAATTTATTTTCGTACAATGCATTAATTGCGAATTTATGAATGTCTTGCCACTGCAAAAGCCCCCCGACTTCTACTTGCCACATCGGGGGAGGACAGGCCCAAACTCCGCTCCGTCGGGTTTCCCTTGCTCAGTATTCTGGCTGCGGCTTCTCGGCCAGTCCCAAGTGCAGCAGACCAAGTCTCGGCCCCAAAAGCATAAACCCTTCTAGAACCTGGCAACCCACAGGGTTTACGTTTCGGAGGCCCTCTCCTTGTCAGATTCGGCCGGGACCTTGCGCCGTGACTTGACGTGGAGTGGGGGTGTTGATGCCAGAGCGGGGACCCTAAAATCCCCCCGAAAGCTGCTTGCCCCGAATTCAGTTCATTACAAGTTAATTATGCCATCCATGTCAAATAGCTTTAGGGAGCGATCCGCTTGAACAAGGGCATTCTCTCTATCCATATGCCTTGATCTTTGAAACACAACCATCATCACAAGCAACCAAATCTAACCCCCTCCCCCAACCCGCAGTAGTCTTTTGCTTTTCTCAGAATCATTTATCTTCATTATAGTAGTTATGATGCTTTTACGTAATCATTTATCTTCATTCTAATAGTTATGATGCTTATATTCTCAATGCAATCTTAGACCAAGTATAACGTCCGGCCCGACCAAAGGTCAACCCCAAGTACAACGATCCCACAAACTCCATTCCTTTGACCTTAGCTAACCCTTTGACCTAGACCTTCTCCAAAAATTTAGAAAATTGGGTCGTGTCTTTGGAGATGAATCTGCGAATCCAACCGGCAAAAAATCAGAATTTATTTTAGGTACAATGCATTAATTGCGAATTTATGAATGTCTTGCCATCCAAAGCCCCGACTTCTACTTGCCACATCGGGAGGAGGACATGCCCAAACTTCAAGCCCGTCGCCTTCCCCTTGCTCCAGTATTCTCCGAGGCTGCGGCTTCTGCCCGTCCCAAGTGCAACGGACCAAGTCTCGGCCCCCAAACGCAAACCCTTCTTGAACACGGCAACCCACGGGGTGTGCGTTTGGGAGGCCCTCTCCTTGGTCGATTAGACGGGACCTTTGCGCCGTGACTTGACGTGGAGTGGGGGTGTTGAGGCCGAGGCGGGGACCCTAAAATCCCCCTAAGCTGCTTGCCCCGAATTTCCCTCTCCCCAGGCCCCGGGGGGGCCGGACCAGGCGACCTCCCTCTCACGGAATTGCGATTTTGCTCTGCCAATGGACTCGAACGTTGACATTGCCACAGGGACCAAGTTCCGCGGGGCGGAAGACCACCCGACCTCCAAGAAGCGCCAAAGTAGCTCACTTCCATCACACTTTCGTGAGTCAATTGGCCTAGGATGTGGGCGGGGGATCTTGTCGTGGAGGGCGTGGAGTGTTTCTTTCTTTTTGCAAAACCAACCTTATAACTTGCTCCCTCTCGAATTGCGATTTTGCTCGCCAATGGACTCGAACGTCGACATTGCCCTCGGGGACCAAGTTCCGTGGCCAGAAGACCACCCGACCTCCAAGAAGCGCCAAAGTAGCTCACTTCCATCACACTCGTAGTCAATTGGCCTAGGATGTGGATGCGGGATACCGCCGTGGAGGGTGGAGTGTTTCTTTTTTTTTGCAAAACCGACCTTGTAACTTGCTCCCCTAGGGTAATTTCGCCATTCCGGACGATTTGGCGGTCGATTTGCCATTTCGGAGCCTCCCCAAAGGTGCCCGAACGACAAAACATTGTGGTTTATACAAGGCCGACCTCAGGACGCCCCGCGGTTTGACAAGTTCTCCCGGACCGATCTGGAATCTTTTGGGCCTTCCCCGAAGAGGGGCCCCTAAAACAGAGGATCCAACGGGTCGGATAGGGGAACCGGTTCCCGAGAGGGTGGTCATTAGCGTCGCCTCCCCGGGGAGCGCCAGAAGGGCTGCCTCGAACTTTTTTGGATCCCTCCTGGGGTCCTGACTCTCCCTCTTGTGAGGGATCCCCCGCAAGGTCCTGACCTCGTTTGACTTGGGGAAGGCAAGCTCTGTTGCCCCGCAACCCAAGCTGCCCCGACCGCTCTAATGCTAACCCTTTGACCTAGACCTTCTCCTAAAATTTCAAAATTGGGCTGTGTCTTTGAGATGAATGCGGAATTCAGCCGGCAAAAATCAGAATTTATTTTTCGTACAATGCATTAATTTCGAATTTATGAATGTCTTGCCATCGCAAAAGCGCCCCCGACTTCAACTTGCCACATCGGAGGAGGACAGGCCCAAACTCCGCCCGTCGCCCCTTGCTCCGTATTCTCGGCTGCGGCTTCGGCCAGTCCCAAGTGCAATGTACCAAGTCTCCGCCCCCAAAACGCAAAACCCTTCTAGAACCTCGCAACCCACGGGGTTTCACGTTTGGAGGCCCTCTCCTTGTCCGGTCGGCCGGACCTTCTTGTAGCGGACTTGACGTGGAGTGGGGTGTTGACGCCTTGACGGGGACCCTAAAATCCCAGGAAGCTGCTTGCCCCAATTTCCTCTCCCCAAGGCCACGGGGGCCGGTTGGGCGACCTCCCCCTCTCCAGGATCACGATTTGGCTCTGCCGGGACTCGAAACGTCAACATTGCCACGGGGACCAAGTTCCGGGCGAGGAAGACCACCCGACCTCCAAGAAGCGCCAAAGTAGCTCACTTCCATCACACTGTAGTCAATTGGCCTAGGATGTGGATGCGGGATACCGTCGTGGAGGCGTGAGTGTTTCTTTCTTTTGCAAAACCAACCTTATAACTTGCTCCCTAGGGTAATTTTGCCATTCCTGACGATTTGGCGGTCGATTTGCCATTTCGAGCCTCCCCGTGCCCGAACGACAAAACATCTGCCGGTTTATACAAGGCCGGGGCGGGGCGCCCGTTTTGACAAGTTCTCCGGACCGATCTGGAATCTTTGGGCCTTCCTCAAGAGGGGCCCCGAACGGAGGATCCAATCGGATAGGGGAACCGGGCCCGGGAGGGTGGTCATTAGCGTCAGGCCCCCGGGGAGCGCCGGGAAGGGCTGCCTCGGGAACTTTTTGATCCCCCCTCTTGGGGTCCCACTCTCCCCTCTTGTGAGGGATCCCCGCAAGGTCCTGGCCTCGTTTGACTTGGGAAGGGTGCCCGGCTGGTTGCCGCAACCGCTGCCCCAACAGCTCTAATGCTAACCCTTTGATCTAGACCTTCTCCGAAAATTTCAAAAATTGGGCTGTGTGCTGGAGATGAATTAGGAATCCAGCTGGCAAAAAATTAGAATTTATTTTCGTACAATGCATTAATTGCGAATTTATGAATGTCTTGCCACTGCAAAAGCACCCCCCGACTTCTACTTGCCACATCGGGAGGAGGACAGGCCCAAACTCCGCTCCGTCAGTTCCCCTTGCTCCGTATTCTCGGGCTGCACTTCTCGGCCCGTGTCCCAAGTGCAACAGACCAAGTCTCGCCCCCCAAAACGCAAACCCTTCTAGAACCTGGCAACCCACAGGGTTTACGTTTCGGAGGCCCTCTCCTTGTCAGATTCGGCCGGGACCTTGTGCCGTGACTTGACGTGGAGTGGGGGTGTTGATGCCAGAGCGGGGACCCTAAAATTCCCCCGGAAGCTACTTGCCCCGAATTCAGTTCATTACAAGTTAATTATGCCATCAATGTCAAATAGCTTTAGGGAGCAGTCCGTTGAACAAGGGCATTCTCTCTATCCATATGCCTTGATACTGAAACACAACCATCATCACAAGCAACCAAATCTAAAACCCCCCCTCCCCTCCCAACCCGCAGTAGTCTTTTGCTTTTCTGTAATCATTTATCTTCATTCTAATAGTTATGATGCTTATATTCTCAATGCAATCTTAGACCAAGTATAACGTCCGGCCCGACCAAGGTCAACCCCAAGTACAACGATCCCACAAACTCCATTCCTTTGACCTTAGCTAACCCTTTGACCTAGACCTTCTCCTCCGAAATTTCGAAAATTGGGCTGTAATGGCGAGATGAATGCGGAATCCAAATGGCAAAAATCAGAATTTATTTTCGTACAATGCATTAATTGCGAATTTATGAATGTCTTGCCAGCTTTGCAAAAGCCCCCGACTTCTACTTGCCACATCGGGAGGAGGACAGGCCCAAACTCCGCTCCGTCGGGGCCTCCCCTGTTCGTATTCTCGGGTGCAGCTTCTCGGCGAGGTCCCAAGTGCAACACTGTCTCGGCCCTCAAAACGCAAACCCTTCTAGAACCCGGCAACCCACGGGGTTTACGTTTTGGAGGCCCTCTCCTTGTCGATCTTTAGGGACCTTGGCGGTGACTTGGCGTGGAGTGGGGTGTTGAGCCCAGGCGGGGACCCTAAAATCCCCCCCTAAAAACCGCTTGCTTCAATTTCTCTCCCCAAGGCCCAGGGACGGGACGGCGACCTCCTCTCTCCCATCCGCGATTTGGCTCGCCAATGGACTCGAGAATATTGACATTGCCACGGGGACCAAGTTCCGTGGGCGGAAGACCACCCACCTCCAAGAAGTGCCAAAGTAGCTCACTTCCATCACACTCGTAGTCAATTGGCCTAGGATATGGACGCCGGATATCTTGCCGTGGGAGGGTGAGTGTTTCTTTCTTTGCAAAAGCGACCTTGTAACTTGCTCCCTAGGGTAATTTTGCCATTCCTGGACGATTTGGCGGGGGTCGATTTACCATTCGGACGATTTTGCTGTGGTCGATTTGTCATTAGCGCGTGCGGCCCAGAGCGGCCGAGAAGGGGCCTCGGGAACTTTTTGATCCCGCTCTTGGGGTCCTGACTCTCCCTCTTGTGAGGGATCCCCCGCAAGGTCCCGCCTCGCTTGACTTGGGGAAGGGTGCCAGCTCGGTTGCCCCGCAACTGGGCTGCCCCCGACCGCTCTAATGCTAAACCCTTTGACCTAGACCTTCTCCGAAAATTTCGAAAATTGGGCTGTATGCTGGAGATGAATTAGGAATCCAAATGGCAAAAAATCAGAATTTATTTTCGCACAATGCATTAATTGCGAATTTATGAATGTCTTGCCATCGCAAAAGCACCCCGACTTCTACTTGCCACATCGGGAGGATATAGGCCCAAACTCCCGCTCCGGCCGGTTCCCCTTGTTCCGTATTCTCCATTGCAGCTTCTCGCCCAGTCCCAAGTGCAATGCACCAAGTCTCGCCCCCAAAACGCAAACCCTTCTAGAACTTCCGCAACCCACGGGGTTTACGTTTGGAGGCCCTCTCCTTGTCAGATTCGGCCGGGACCTTGTGCCGTGACTTGACGTGGAGTGGGGGTGTTGACGCCAGAGCGGGGACCCTAAAAATCCCTTCGAAGCTGCTTGCCCCTGAATTCAGTTCATTAGAAGTTAATTATGCCATCCATGTCAAATAGCTTTAGGGAGCAAATCCTTGAACAAGGGCATTCTCTCTATCCATATGCCTTGATAATTCGACAACCATCATCACAAGCAACCAAATCTAAACCCCCCAACCCGCAGAGCCTTTTGCTTTTCTCAATCATTTATCTTCATTATAGTAGTTATGATGCTTTTCTCAGTAATCATTTATATTCATTCTAATAGTTATGATGCTTATATTCTCAATGCAATCTTAGATCAAGTATAACGTCCAGCCCAAGGTCAACCCCAAGTACAACGATCCCACAAACTCCATTCCTTTGACCTTAGCTAACCCTTTGACCTAGACCTTCTCCTCAAAATTTCAAAATTGGGCTGTGTCTTTGAGATGAATGCGAATTCAAATGGCAAAAATCAGAATTTATTTTCGTATAATGCATTAATTTCGAATTTATGAATGTCTTGCATCAGCTTACCCCCGACTTCTACTTGCCACATCGGGAGGAGGACAGGCCCAAACTCCGCTCGCCGTCCGTTCCCCTTGTTCGTATTCTCTATTGCGACTTCTCGGCGAGTCCCAAGTGCAAATGCAGACCAAGTCTCCGCCCCCAAAATGCAAACCCTTCTAGAACCTTTTGCAACCCACGTGGTTTACGTTTGGAGGCCCTCTCCTTGTCGATTCGCCGGGACCTTGCGCCGCGACTTGACGTGGAGTGAGGTGTTGACGCTTGGCCGGGGACCCTAAAATCCCCCTAAGCCGCTTTGCCCCGGTTTCCTCTCCCCAAGGCCCCGGGGGGCGGGCCGGGCCACCTCCCCTCTCCTGGAATCACGATTTGGCTCGCCAATGGACTCAGAACATTGACATTGCCCCAGGGACCCAGTTCCGCGGGCCGAAGACCACCGACCTCCAAGAAGCCCAAAGTAGCTCACTTCCATCACACTCGTAGTCAATTGGCCTTGGATGTGGATGCGGGATACTTTGCTGTGGAGGGCGTGAGTGTTTCTTTCTTTTGCAAAACCGACCTTGTAACTTGCTCCCTAGGGTAATTTCGCCATTCCCAGGGACGATTTGGCGGGGTCAATTTGCCATTCCGAGCCTCCCCGTGCCTCGAACGACAAAACATTCTTGCGGTTTATACAAGGCCGACCTCAGGGGCGCTTCCGTTTGACAAGTTCTCCCGGACCGATCTGGAATCTTTTGGGCCTTCCCGAAGAGGGGCCCCCGAACGGAGGATCCAACGGGCGGATAGGGGAACCGGCCCGAGGGTGGTCATTAGCGTCAGCCCCCGGGAGCCATGAGGAAGGGTTGCCTCGGGAACTTTTTTGATCCCCCGTCTTGGGGTCCTGGACTCTCCCCTCTTGTGAGGGATCCCCGCAAGGTCCTGGCCTCGTTTGAGTTGGGGAAGGGTGCCAGCTTCGGTTGCCCGCAACGGGCTGCCCCGACCGCTCTAATGCTAACCCTTTGACCTAGACCTTCTCCTAAAAATTTCAAAATTGGGCTGTGTGTCGGAGATGAATTAGGAATCCAAATGGCAAAAAATCAGAATTTATTTTCGTACAATGCATTAATTGCGAATTTATGAATGTCTTGCCATCGCAAAAGCGCCCCTTTCAACTTGCCACATCGGGAGGAGGACAGGCCCAAACTCCGCCCGCCAGTTCCCCTTGCTCAGATTCTCGGCTGCGGCTTCGCCAGTCCCAAGTGCAATGACCAAGTCTCGGCCCCAAAACGCAAACCCTTCTAGAACCCTCGGCAACCCACGTGGTTTACGTTTGGAGGCCCTCTCCTTGTCAGATTCGGCCGGGACCTTGCGCCGTGACTTGACGTGGAGTGGGGGTGTTGACGCCAGAGCGGGGACCCTAAAATCCCCCTAAGCTGCTTGCCCCCAATTTCCCTCTCCCGAGGCCACCGGGGCCAGGCGACCTCCCTCTCCCAATCGCGATTTGGCTCTGCCAGACTCGAACGTCAACATTGCCCCAGGGACCAAGTTCCGTGGCCCAAGACCACCCGACCTCCAAGAAGCGCCAAAGTAGCTCACTTCCATCACACTCGTAGTCAATTGGCCTAGGATGTGGATGCGGGATACTGACGTGGAGGGCGTGAGTGTTTCTTTCTTTTGCAAAACCGACCTTGTAACTTGCTCTCTAGGGTAATTTCGCCATTCCGGATGATTTGGCAGGGTCGATTTGCCATTCCGGAGCCTCCCCGGTGCCCGAACGACAAAACACTGCGGTTTATACAAGGCCGACCTCAGGACGCCCCGCGGTTTGACAAGTTCTCCCGGACCGATCTGGAATCTTTTGGGCCTTCCTGAAGAGGGGCCCCTGAACGGAGGATCCAACGGTCGGATAGGGGAACCGGGCTGAGGTCCGGACTCTCCCCTCTTGTGAGGGATTCCTGCAAGGTCCTGGCCTCGTTTGACTTGGGGAAGGGTGCCAGCTCGGTTGCCCTGCAACGGGCTGCCCCGACCGTTCTAATGCTAACCCTTTGACCTAGACCTTCTCCGAAAATTTCAAAAATTGGGCTGTGTGTTGGAGATGAATTAGGAATACAGCTGGCAAAAAATCAGAATTTATTTTCGTACAATGCATTAATTGCGAATTTATGAATGTCTTGCCACCGCAAAAGCGCCCGACTTCTACTTGCCACATCGGGAGGAGGACAGGCCCAAACTCCGCCTCCGCCGGGCCTCTTTGCTCCATATTCTCGGCTGCGCAGCTTCTTGGCTGTGTCCCAAGTGCAACAGACCAAGTCTCGCCCCCAAAACGCAAACCCTTCTAGAACCCGGCAACCCACAGGTGGTTTACGTTTCGGAGGCCCTCTCCTTATCGATTCGCCGGGACCTTGAGTCGGTCTTGACGTGGGAGTGGGGGGTGTTGACGCGAGAGCAAGGACCCTAAAATCCCCCTGAAGCTGCTTTGCCCCCGAATTTCCTCTCCCCAAGGCCCCGGGACCTGACGGGCGATCTCCCTCCCCGAACCGCCGGACTGTCTCTGCCAATGGACTCGGGACGCCGATATTGCCCCGGGGAGCAAGTTCCGTGGGGCCGAAGACCACACATGTTCACCCAACTAAGAAATGAGTTTTGACGTTGCTTGTATACGCCGCGACGCGACGTATTGTCAACGGCCACCGCCAGTCACCTACGACTTGGCGTTACGCGGGGCAAATACGCATCGACGTGTCATCCATTCCTGAATGTCACGCCACGCCACGCATATCCACCGGGCGTGACACCCGCCGTCCACCCGGCCCCCGAACGGAGGATCCAACGGCCGGATAGGGGAACCGCCCGGAGGGTGGTCATTAGCGCAGCCCCGGGAGCCGCCAGAAGGGCTGCCTCGAACTTTTTGATCCCCCTCTTGGGGTCCTGACTCTCCCCGCGAGGGATCCCCGCAAGGTCCTGGCCTCGCTTGACTTTCGGGAAGGGTACCGCCTCGGTTGCCCCGCAACCGCTGCCCCGACCGCTTCTAATGCTAACCCTTGACCTAGACCTTCTCCTCAAAATTTTGAAAATTGAGTCATGTGTCGGAGATGAATTAGGAATCCAGGTGGCAAAAATCAGAATTTATTTTCTTACAATGCATTAATTGCGAATTTATGAATGTCTTGCCATTTGCAAAAGCACCCCCGACTTCTACTTGCCACATCGGGAGGAGGACAGGCCCAAACTCCGCTCCGCCGGCCCTTGCTCGCGTATTCTCGGCTGCAGCTTCTCGCCAGTCCCAAGTGCAATGACCAAGTCTCGGCCCCCAAACGCAAACCCTTCTAGAACCTCGGCAACCCACGGGTTTACGTTTGAGTCCCTCTCCTTGTCGATCGGCCGGGACCTTGCGCCGGACGACGTGGAGTGGGGGTGTTCACGCCAGCCGGGGACCCCCAAATCCCCCAAGCCGCTTTGCCCCAAATTTCCTCTCCCCCCAAGCCCCCGGGACTAAGGCGACCTTCCCTCTCCCAAGATCGCGATTTGGCTCTGCCAATGGACTCGAACGTCGACATTGCCCCGGGGACCAAGTTCCGTGGCCGAAAGACCACCCGACCTCCAAGAAGCGCCAAAGTAGCTCATTTCCATCACACTCGTAGTCAATTGGCCTAGGATGTGGATGCGGGATACTGTCGTGGAGGGCGTGAGTGTTTCTTTCTTTTGCAAAACCGACCTTGTAACTTGCTCCCTAGGGTAATTTAAGCCATTCCTGACGATTTGGCGGTCGATTTGCCATTCCGGAGCCTCCCGGTGGTTCGAACGACAAAACACTGCGGTTTTATACAAGGCCGACCTCGGGGATCGCCCACGGTTTGACCAGTTCTCCCGGACCGATCTGGAATCTTTTGGCCTTCCCGAAGAGGGGGCCCCGAACGGGAGGAACCAACGGTCGGATAGGGGAACCGGGCTCCGGGAGGATGGTCATTAGCGTGCAGCCCCCCGAGGGGCTGCCTCGAACTTTTTTGATCCCCCTCTTGGGGTCCTGGGACTCTCCCCTCTTGTGAGGGATCCCCGCAAGGTCCCGGCCTCGCTTTGACTTGGGAAAGGGTGCCAGCTCGGTTGCCCAACAACGGCTGCCCCACCGCTCTAATGCTAACCCTTTGACCTAGACCTTCTCCAAAAATTTCAAAATTGGGCTGTGTAATCGGAGATGAATTAGGAATCCACCGGCAAAAATCAGAATTTATTTTCATACAATGCATTAATTAAGAATTTATGAATGTCTTGCCATCGCAAAAGCGCCCCAGAACTTCTACTTGCCACATCGGGAGGAGGACAGGCCCAAACTCCGGCCCGTTAGTTCCCCTTGCTCAGATTCTCGGCTGCGGCTTCGGCCAGTCCCAAGTGCAACAGACCAAGTCTCGGCCGCCAAAACGCAAACCCTTCTAGAACCTGGCAACCCACAGGGTTTACGTTTGGAGGCCCTCTCCTTGTCGATTCGGCCGGGAGCTTGCGCCATGACTTGACATGGAGTGGGGGGGTGTTGACCCAGAGCGGGGACCCTAAAATCCCCCCTGAAGCTGGCTGGCCCGAATTTCCTCTCCCCCCCAAGGCCACTGGGGACGGACCGGCGACCTCCCCTCTCCCGGAATCGCGATTTGCCTCGCCAATGGACTCGACGTCGACATTGCCACGGGGACCAAGTTCCCGGCCGGAAGACCACCCGACCTCCAAGAAGCGCCAAAGTTGCTCACTTCCATCACACTCGTAGTCAATTGGCCTAGGATGTGGATGCGGGATACTGTCGTGGAGGGCGTGAGTGTTTCTTTCTTTTGCAAAACCGACCTTGTAACTTGCTCCCTAGGGTAATTTCGCCATTCCGGACGATTTGGCAGGGTCGATTTGCCATTCCGGAGCCTCCCTGGTGCCGAACGACAAAACACCGTGGTTTATACAAGGCCACCTCGGGGCGCCCCGCGGTTTGACAAGTTCTCCCGGACCGATCTGGAATCTTTTGGTCCTTCCCGAAGAGGGGCCCCTGAACAAAGGATCCAACGGTCGGATAGGGGAACCGGGCTCCGGGAGGGTGGTCATTAGCGTGCGGCCCCTGGGAGCGCCGCCAGAAGGGTTGCCTCGGAACTTTTTGGACCCCCCTTGGGGTCCTGGACTCTCCCCCCTCTTGTGAGGGATCCCCGCAAGGTCCCGGCCTCGCTTGACTTGGGGAAGGGTGCCACCGATTGCCTCCAGCAACGGGCTGCCCCGGACCGGCCCTAATGCTAACCCTTTGACCTAGACCTTCTCAAAAATTTCGAAAATTGGGCTGTGTGTCTTTGGAGATGAATTAGGAAACCAGTGGCAAAAAATCAGAATTTATTTTCGTACAATGCATTAATTGCGAATTTATGAATGTCTTGCCACTACAAAAGCGCCCCCCGACTTCAACTTGCCACATCGGGAGGAGGACATGCCCAAACTCCGCCCAAGTCGGTTCCCCTTGCTCAGTATTCTCTGCGGCTTCTCGCCCGGTCCCAAGTGCAACAGACCAAGTCTCGCCCCCAAAACGCAAAACCCTTCTAGAACCCGGCAACCCACGGGTTTTCGTTTTGGAGGCCCTCTCCCCTTGTCGGTTCAGTAGGGACCTTGCACCGTGACTTGACGTGGAGTGGGGGTGTTGACGCTTGAGCAGGGACCCTAAAATCCCCCGAAGCTGCTTGCCCCGAATTTCCCTCTCCCAAGGCCCTGGGGATGGGCCGGCGCCTCCCCCTCTTCCGGAATCGCGATTTGGCTCTGCGCCAATGGACTCGAGAACATCGACATTGCCACGGGGACCAAGTTACGTGGCGAAGAAGACCACCCGACCTCCAAGAAGCGCCAAAGTAGCTCACTTCCATCACACTTTCGTAGTCAATTGGCCTAGGATGTGGATGCGGATATCTTTGTCGAGGGGCGTGAGTGTTTCTTTCTTTTTTGCAAAACCGACCTTGTAACTTGCTCCCTAGGGTAATTTAGCCATTCCCGGACGATTTGGCGGTCGATTTGCCATTTCGAGCCTCCCCGTGTTCGACGACAAAACATTCATGGTTTATACAAGGCCAACCTCGGGGACGCCCGCGGTTTTGACAAGTTCTCCCGGACTCTCCCCTTGTGAGGGGATCCCCGCAAGGTCCCGGCCTCGTTTGACTTCAGGAAGGGTACCGGCTTCGGTTGCCACAACCAGGCTGCCCCGACCGCTCTAATGCTAACCCTTTGACCTAGACCTTCTCCGAAAATTTGAAAATTGAGTCATTAGTGTCTTTGGAGATGAATTAGGAATCCAGTGGCAAAAAATCAGAATTTATTTTCTTACAATGCATTAATTGCGAATTTATGAATGTCTTGCCACCGCAAAAGCACCCCCGACTTCTACTTGCCACATCGGGAGGAGGACAGGGCCCAAACTCCGCCCGTCCGGTTCCCCTTGCTCCCGTATTCTCGGCTGCGGCTTCTCGGCCGTCCCAAGTGCAACAGACCAAGTCTCGCCCCCAAAACGCAAACCCTTCTAGAACACGGCAACCCACGGGGGTTTACGTTTGAGTCCCTCTCCTTGTCGGTCGCCGGACCTTGCGCCGTGGCGGCGGGAGTGGGGGTGTTGACGCCAGAGCGGGGACCCTGAAATCCCCCCAAGCTGCTTGCCCCGAATTTCCTCTCCCCAAGGCCACGGGATGGGCCAGGCGACCTTCCATCTCCCAAGCATCGCGATTTGGCTCGCCAATGGACTCGAAACGTCGACATTGCCCCAGGGACCAAGTTCCGCGGGGCGAAGACCACCACCCACCTCCAAGAAGCGCCAAAGTAGCTCACTTCCATCACACTCGTAGTCAATTGGCCTAGGATGTGGATGCGGGATACTGTCGTGGAGGGCGTGAGTGTTTCTTTCTTTTGCAAAACCGACCTTGTAACTTGCTCCCTAGGGTAATTTCGCCATTCCGAACGATTTGGCAGGGTCGATTTGCCATTCCGGAGCCTCCCAGTGGCCCGAACGACAAAAACACTGCGCGGTTTTATACAAGGCCCGACCTCGGGGGGCCCGCGGTTTGACCGATTCTCCCTGACCGATCTGGAATCTTTGGGCCTTCCCGAAGAGGGGCCCTCGAACGGAGGATCCAACAATGGATAGGGGAACCGAGCTCCCGGAGGATGGTCATTAGCGCGTCACGGCCCAGGGGAGCCAGAAGGGGCTGCCTCGAACTTTTTTGGATCCCCCTCTTGGGGTCCTGGACTCTCCCCTCTTGTGAGGGATCCCCGCAAGGTCCCGGCCTCGTTTGACTTGGGGAAGGGTGCGGCTTCGGTTGCCCGCAACGGGCTGCCCCGACCGCTTCTAATGCTAACCCTTTGATCTAGACCTTCTCCTAAAATTTCAAAATTGGGCTGTGTCTTTGGAGATGAATTAGGAATCCAGTGGCAAAAATTAGAATTTATTTTCATACAATGCATTAATTGCGAATTTATGAATGTCTTGCCACCGCAAAAGCGCCCCCGACTTCTACTTGCCACATCGGGAGGAGGACAGGCCCAAACTCCGCTCCGTCGGTTTCCCTTGCTCCGTATTCACCGGCTACTCGCGGCTTCTCGGCCAGTCCCAAGTGCAATGTACCAAGTCTCGGCCAAAAACGCAAAACCCTTCTAGAACCCGGCAACCCACGGGGGTTTCACGTTTGAGGCCCTCTCCTTGTCGGTCGGTAGGGACCTTGCGGCCGCGTGACTTGACGTGGAGTGGGGGGTGTTGACGCCCGAGCTGGGACCCTAAAATCCCCCGAAGTCGCTGCCCCGAATTTCCTCTCCCAAGGCCACGGGGCCGGGACGGGCTGACCTCCCCTCCTCCGGAATCGCGATTTGGCTCTGCCAATGGACTCGAACGTCGACATTGCCACGGGGACCAAGTTCCGTGGCCGAAGACCACCCGACCTCCAAGAAGCGCCAAAGTAGCTCACTTCCATCACACTCGTAGTCAATTGGCCTAGGATGTGGATCGCGCGGGATAATTGTCGTGGGGCGTGAGTGTGTTTCTTTCTTTTACAAAACCGACCTTGTAACTTGCTCCCTAGGGTAATTTACGCCATTCCCACGATTTGGCGGGGTCGATTTGCCATTCCGAGCCTCCCCAAAGGTTCGAACGACAAAACAACTGCGGTTTATACAAGGCCGACCTCGGGGCCTTGGTTTGACCAGTTCTCCCGGACCGTGCGGAATCTTTGGGCCTTCCCGAAGAGGGGCCCCCCGAAGCGGAGGATCCAACGATGGGATAGGGGAACCGGGCTCCGGAGGATGGTCATTAGCGTGCAGCCCCGGGAGCGCTGCCCGAAGGGGCTGCCTCGGGAACTTTTGGATCCCCCTCTTGGGGTCCGGACTCTCCCCTCTTGTGAGGGATCCCCTGCAAGGTCCCCGGCCTCGTTTGACTTGGGGAAGGGTGCCACTGCGGTTGCCCCAACGGGCTGCCCGACCGCTTCTAATGCTAACCCTTTGACCTAGACCTTCTCCTCAAAATTTCGAAAATTGGGCTGTATCTTCGGAGATGAATTAGGAATCCAGTGGCAAAAATCAGAATTTATTTTTAGTACAATGCATTAATTGCGAATTTATGAATGTCTTGCCATCGCAAAAGCCCCCGACTTCTACTTGCCACATCGGGAGGAGGACAGGCCCAAACTCCGCTCCGTCAGTTTCCCTTGCTCCATATTCTAGGCTGCAGCTTCTCGGCCAGGTCCCAAGTGCAACAGACCAAGTCTCGGCCCCCAAATGCAAACCCTTCTAGAACCTGGCAACCCACAGGGTTTACGTTTCGGAGGCCCTCTCCTTGTCAGATTCGGTCGGGACCTTGCGCCGTGACTTGACGTGGAGTGGGGGTGTTGATGCCAGAGCGGGGACCCTAAAATCCCCCTAAGCTTGCTTGCCCCATTTCCCTCTCCCCAAGGCCACGGGGACCAGACCCGGGCGACCTCCCCTCTCCGGAATCGTGATTTGGCTCTGCCAATGGACTCAGAACGTCGACATTGCCCTGGGGACCAAGTTCCGTGGCCAGAAGACCACCCGACCTCCAAGAAGCGCCAAAGTAGCTCACTTCCATCACACTCGTAGTCAATTGGCCTAGGATGTGGATGCGGGATACTGTCGTGGAGGGCGTGAGTGTTTCTTTCTTTTGCAAAACCGACCTTGTAACTTGCTCCCTAGGGTAATTTCGCCATTCCGGACGATTTGGCAGGGTCGATTTGCCATTCCGGAGCCTCCCCGGTGCCCGAACGACAAAACACTGCGGTTTATACAAGGCCGACCTCAGGACGCCCCGCGGTTTGACAAGTTCTCCCGGACCGATCTGGAATCTTTTGGGCCTTCCCGAAGAGGGGCCCCTGAACGGAGGATCCAATGGTCGGATAGGGGAACCGGGCTCCGGGAGGGTGGTCATTAGCGTGCGGCCCCCCGGGGGAGCGCTGCCAGGAAGGGCTGCCTCGGGAACTTTTTTGGATCCCGCCTCTTGGGGTCCGGACTCTCCCCTCTTGTGAGGGATCCCTGCAAGGTCCTGGCCTCGTTTGACTTGGGGAAGGGTGCCAGCTCGGTTGCCCTGCAACGGGCTGCCCCGACCGTTCTAATGCTAACCCTTTGACCTAGACCTTCTCCGAAAATTTCAAAAATTGGGCTGTGTGCTGGAGATGAATTAGGAATCCAACTGGCAAAAAATCAGAATTTATTTTCGTACAATGCATTAATTGCGAATTTATGAATGTCTTGCCATCGCAAAAAGCCCCCGACTTCTACTTGCCACATCGGGAGGAGGATAGGCCCAAACTCCGCTCCGTCGGTTCCCCTTGCTCCATATTCTCCTTGCGGCTTCTTGGCGGTCCCAAGTGCAATGGACCAAGTCTCGGCCCCCAAAACGCCAAACCCTTTCCGGCAACCCACGGGGTTTACGTTTGAGGCCCTCTCCTTATCGATTCGGACCTTGAGTCGTGTCTTGGCGGGAGTGGGGTGTTGACGCCGAGCAAAACCCTAAAATCCCCCCTAAGTCGCTTGCCGAATTTCCTCTCCCCCAAGGCCCCGGGGACGGGGCGATCTCCCCCCCCCGCAATCAGCGATTCGCCTCGCCAATGGACTCGGGGACGCCGACATTGCCCCTGGGAGCAAGTTCCGTGGCCGTAAGACCACACATGTTCACCCAACTAAGAAATGAGTTTTGACGTCGTTGTATACGCCGCCGCGACGCCGACGTATTGTCAACCACCACCGCCAGTCACCTACGACTTTGGCAAAGACACGCGGCAAATACGCATCGACGTGTCATCCATTCCCAATGTCACGCCACGCCGCATATCCACTGGCGCGTGACACCTGCCGTTCACCCGGCCCACCCACTGGCGTGATAGATAGACCAAGTGACGCGACGCCGCATGCGACGCGGACGCCGCAAAATGTGGCAACCGCCGCCCACTTGGCACCGACATCCACCGGGCGCGTGGACGATCCGCCAAAGTCACGAAAGTGTCGACGTCACCGCCCACGCCGCATGCGATGTTCCCGCGACGTGACGTCGCATGGTCACGTCAATTGCGACGTCACGTCGCAGGAACGTCGCAAGCCCACGTCGCAAAATGACCATTCTCTTGTTGTGTTAGAGACAGATCCTAGAGCAATGGATTATCAACTGTTGCTCGGTAGACCCTGGCTTAGGGCCTCCAAGGCAGTCCATGATTGGTCAAGCAATACTCTGACTCGAACAAAACAAGGGAAAGAGGCTACGATCAATTTACGGACTGGAAGTACAACCATTCTGCAAGAAGAAACATTGTCCTCCGATGAAGAAGATGAGGACATTGAGGAAGGTGTCATGGACGAAATTGTTGACGAAGATGATTTCTATGGCATTGATATCGACGGTGAATCGGATGAATTATGCTTTATGGTGGAAGAAACAAAGAGTACCCTCAATATTTCGTGGAGGCAGTGGAGAAAGAAATTACTTTGGAACCAACAAAAGCTCACAAGTTGGAAGATGGAAAACTTGTTCCATCTATAGGACTCCCAGAGCTAATAGAGCTAAACTTAGGAACAGAAGAAGAGCCCAAATTAATCAAAATTGGAGCTCACCTTCCACCTGTTCTTTTACAACAAGCCACTGACCTACTACGAGAGTTTATTGATATATTTGCTTGGAATTATAAGGACTTGCGAGGAATCCACCCTGACGTGGTGCAAATGAAAATACCGCTTATTCCTAACGCGACACCTATATACCAGCAGGCATATAGGTTAAACCCTAACTATGCAGAAAGTGTTAGGGAAGAAATTAAGAAGCTTCTACAAGTTGGATTCATCTATGAAGTGGAAATAAGTGAATGGGTGTCTCCTATTGTGATTGTGAAAAAGAAAAATGGCAAGCTTAGAGTTTGTGTCGATTTCCGAAAATTAAATGCTGTAACAGAAAAAGATCATTTCCCTTTACCCTTTATTACGATCAAAGCTAGAAAATGTAGCTGGCCATGAATGCTATTCCTTCATGGATGGTTTCTCAGGCTACAACCAAGTGCAAATACATCCAAATGATCGGCACAAAACTAGGTTCATAACACAATTTGGAACGTTTGCATATAAGGTCATGCCTTTTGGGTTGAGCAATGCTCCCTCCTATTTTCAGAGAGTTATGCTCCAACTATTCAAGGAATATATTGGGGACTTCATGGAAATCTTTTTAGATTATTTCTCAGTGTTCAGTGAATGGAACAGTCATGTGGAAAAACTTAGAAAAGCTTTCCGGGTGCCGAATTTATATGGAGTATCATTAAATCCTCGAAAAGTGTAATGCTCTTGGTTACACATGGTATACTGCTTGGTCATATTGTTTGTGAGAAAGGAATATTGACTGATCCTGAGAAAGTCAGTATGATAATAAGTATGCCACCACCAAAGAATGTCACTCAACTAAGAAGTTTCTTAGGGAAAGTTAACTATTATCGCAAATTTGTTAACCAAACTGCTGAGATAGCAGCCCCTTTGAACAAACTTACTGGAAACAAGGAATTCAAATGGAATGGGGATTGTGATACAGCATTTGAGAAACTTAAACAGTTTCTAGTCTCATCACCAATTCTGATAACTCCAATGTGGAACAAGGAATTTCATGTGCACACTGACGCCTCAAAAGTAGCAGTAGGTGCAGTACTCGCACAACAACAACAAGGATCTACAGATCAACCCATACACTATGCCAGCAAGCAACTCTACGAGCAGAAGTATACAACAACTGAACGAGAAGCTTTGGCCATGGTTTCGTGACCGGAAGAATTACCAGATGGTTATTAATTCTTCAAGAGTTCAAATTGGTATAAACATGGTTTGGAGAATACCAAGGTCTAAGGATAATTACTCGTATAAGCATTACTGGACGATTTCCTTATGGAAGCTAGAGGGATATGCAAACAAATTAAACATTAGAAAAATACAACATATACGCAAGAAAGATGGTACTCTTCAGTTAATATATACACCTTCTCCAAGTGGGAACAATTTAGATTTATGGAGAAAAGCAAGTTGGTGTATACCTAATGACAAATTCATGCAGATCATGTATCGAATTGGTTTCTGGCCCCCGAATAGAATGGTTTTATGCTTCACGCAAGGAAACGTTAATTCTCAAAAACATAGAAAATTTTACGAAAAATTGATGAGTGAGCAAAATAAAGCTCGATACTATGTGCAAGAACGTACATGGAAGAGACAAAATACCAAAGTTGTTCAGATTAGGAACAAATGCATTCAACCAACAATACCCTTGAGTCAAAGAGCTAAAGGATACTTGAAACAAATGAAATTGTTATCTTTTGTTCTTTTACCCCAACCAAAAGTTAATGATGCTTTGGTTGAGGAGTTTTTGAAAAATTATAACATAGAGACACACAATGGTTTTACTCATGCAACTGGTTCATTCCAAATCACTTTGGAAATGATAACGAAAGCTCTCAGAATACCAGATGCAGAGGTTGGACTAGTTCCTCTATTTATACCTGAACATATATTTGATCTTCATGTAGTTGAAAATACTTACCATATACAACATGCCAAGGAACCATACAATGAAATATTTATGGCACTAAACAACAAGTTGACGTCTTTAACAGTTTATCCTTATAGCAGAAAATGGTTCTCTTATTTGTATAGGGGCATGACAGGTTGTGACATTCCATGGGCACAAGCAGTCTATTCTCAATTAGTATATTGCTTGAGTAATAACTGTCAAAATAGGTTATCAAGTGTAACATGTAAATGGCAATTGAAGCACATACTCAGATATGTACTTGAACAGGTGACGCCCAAGGATGATACCCTTATTCTTGAAGAGTTGCCACATTTAGAAGAAAAACCTGTTGAAGAAGTGCTACTCATACAACCGGTGGATAATGTCAAGGAAGATTTCATTTTTGAAAAGATGACAGCATACTTGGAAGCCCAACGGAAAATTGCCACGGAATATTTGTTCGACAAAGATCATGAAGCAGTTTATATCGAACAACAAAATCAGAGGCTCACAGAAAATTTGAAAGCCATGGAGGGGATTATCTCTCAAAAAGATGATGCTTACTTTGCCTTGCAACTTACGCACAAAATTTTGGAAGAAGATCATGAAAAAGCGACAAAAGTTCTTCACAATTTTGTTTTGCAGAAGGCCAGGTTCAAGGAAAAAGCTAAACAACTAGTCAAATCATTGCAGCAAGCGGAGCAAGAGAAGATTATTATGCAAGAGGAGTTGGCTCAAAGTAAGAAGACTATAAGATTGGAAGACATGAGTTTTCTTGGATTACCAGTGTTTCGAGGGGCAACATCCTCGGAATGGAGACTGAAGTTACTCACGGATCCAGAAGTAAGTGCATGCTTTCATGAGGCTTCAGCATCTTTACGTAATAATCCAGAGTTTGATCCTTCTTTCCAAAGAAGAATGTTAAAAAATCAAGGTGGAAATTGGGCTATCATTCTTGGTGAAGTCTGGTATAAAGCAGAAGATACTATCAAGAACCTCAAAAAGTTTATTAACAGAGCAGTTGAGAGTCCAGATTCTCTCATCTATGAACAAGCACAGTATTGCAAGTTGTTAGAAATCATTATAGCCCCTTATCCAGGAGCTAAAGAGCACTTGGTAAATATAAATCATGATGGACGTGGCTCTCTTTATCAAGGTCAATCATTTACCCTCGGTTTGCATTCAATTATTTGAACAAATGTGTACAAAGGGGTTTTTGATGGATGCAAGTAAGAGCTTCTCTATTGAAGAACAAGCTTTAACAGGAGCTAGAAGAAGGGGCACTTATTATTTTCATAAGAGATATCGGAACACTCATTTATGTTACAACCATCAGGTTAAGCAAGAAGACCCTAAGCAAAACCCCAAAAAGGGGGATAAGGTGAGTGAAGATCCCAAGATCTTCACTAAAAAGGGGGATAATGTATATGACCATGACCGGCGACGTCAACAAAAGACTGAAGAGGTGGTCGTCGATAGTAAGGACCGAAGCGGAGTACTGGAAGCTGTTAGAAAGTTACAAGAGAATGATAGTTGGGACCGGGCAAGCGGATCAAGTGAGAAGCGACCAAAGAAACAATAAAGGCCATGGATGTAACTTTGAAATATGTTTTAAAGAATAACAAGTTAGCTTAGTAAATATTTAAATAAATGTGCTTTGGACATGTGGCCAAAAGGCACTAGGTTACGGTTAGGATTAAATGTTAGAAAACACAAAAAATTAGATGTTGGAGATTACTCCAACTTAGGATTGCCATGTTGGACGACATAGATTAATTGTTTTGAGTTATAAAAAGAGAGAGAAACGTTGTATTGAGTTAGAGAAAATTTGGAATAGAAAGTTGTTACGTTTCTCCCTTGCTTTGCATTTCTTCAATGTATGGCTTGCGATAAAAAAAATATCTTGCTTGCGATAAAAAAAAATGAAATATGCATTTAATAAAATTTAAAAGTTAATATGAGTTCTGAAATAACTTTATCAACAATGAAGTTAAAGCTACCAAACGAAAATCCAACAATAAGACACTAAGGCACAACGCTGACCGTTTGGATTAAAAAAGGCTGGCCCTTGGATTAAAAACGCCAATAGATATGGGGGACATTGTAGACAGACTAGTATGAAGACAAATAAATGCTCATTCTGGAAGGGACTCGCAAGAGACACAACCGGTTCTCGCAGCAGCTCTTCTTCTATTCTCGTCGCTTCAATGGCTCTTCGACCAATGGATTTCCTCTCAAGCTTCTCTTTCGGCTCCTGTCTCCACGTCCTCGCCACCGGCATCTTCCTCGCGAGTTTTCTTATCCTTCTTTGGAAGGTACGTCTTCTTCTTCTCCTGCTCGTTATGTCTGGAATTTCTCACCATTAGTCTTGTAGGTTCTATTGTTTCTATTGCTCGCATGGCTTGTTGATGTATTCGCATGTTGAATCCTTGGCATGGGCTGTTTGATCTTTGCAAGACGGTTTGCAATTTCGATGTCATCATGGTTTAAGTTTTAGATTGGGTGTTTCGCATTGTTAGGATATGATGGTTTCCTTTTCTCTTTGGCTTTATTAGTTGCTCTTTGTTGGGTATTACTGCACGGTTCTTGTTCAATCTTCTGATTTCGCCCTCCTTCTCGCCGATTTGCTCCCCAGTTGGCGGTAGGCGGTATTTGGCACCTTCATGGCAAGTGGGGCGGCTTTTTAACTCCCACCACCCATTGGCATCGCGGTGGAAGTCGGCCTTTCTTTCCTTACTTCTTTGGGGAACCACGATCCTGATAGCTCACCGCTATCTATGGTATGTTTTCCTTTAATTCCCACGGTCTTCTCTGTAATTTCGGCTCTTCTTCTTTAAGGCCATCTATTTTTATCGGTTGGGCTGCTGTCCTACATTGCATGCTTTTCCCTTTACTCTGCTTGCATGTGTTTCTGGCCATTCGTCCTCTCCTCTTGTTCCTACTAGATTTGTTCTTTAATCACATTACGCCCACGGTTCCTTTTCCACGAGTTTGTTCTCCACTATCGCTTCATTTTCGTTTCCTTTGTTGGTCCTTTGCGGGGCTCAGATGTAGTTCCCTTGCCTTTGTTCCACCAAGATCTTCCTGTTGGTTTTCCTCCTTTTTTTGCACCTCAGGAATTGCTATGACAACTCACCATCTTTATACATCCCATTTGGGCGCATTGCATCCATCCATTTCGCAATGCCTTACAGATGATCAGGCGGGGCTTGCGGAGTTCTTCCGGGCGCTTAGCCTTTATGCATCCTTTTCCCCTTACATCCGTCGGGCATTCGCTCCTATAAACTTCTCGGCCCGGCTGCGTGCTCGTTTCTTGGGGGCGTCATTCTACTATGGGGGTTTTCATCCCTTCGCCCCCATTCCGTTCTTGTAATTTTTTTCTCATCATGGCGGATATCCCCCTGATTTCTTCCCACTTATCCGGAAGCGATTTCTTTGGGATTGATAAGCGTGATTGTCCTTGCTCTGGGCGGCGGTTTTGCTCTGTGCCTTGGCATCATCTAGATGTCGACACCCTCTGCTAAATAATATGGAATAAAGCATTTGTTTTATGTCTCTTTTCATATTTTTGGATCCTAAACATTCTAATAATGAGGTTTTATTGCGGGTTCCTAGGTGTTTTTTCTTTTTTTCTATGAGGGGGTTGACTATTTATCTGTTGTTGTTATCATGTATACGGCAACTAGGGGATTTGTAATAGGAGGGTGGTTCTTGACTCGGATATGTATATCTTTTCATGTGTTACATGGCCGAGCGCAAAACTTGATAGAAAGCTAAGAGTTCGCGCCAAATGGAAGAATGTAACACATGAAAAGATATACATATTCGAGTCAAGAATCACCCTCCTATTACAAATCCCCTAGTTGCCTTATACATGATAACAACAACAGATAAATAGTCAATTCCTTCATGGAAAAAAGAAAAAACACCTAGGAACCTGCAATAAAACCTCATTATTAGAATGTTTAGGATCCAAAAATATGAAAAGAGACATAAAACAAATGCTTTATTCCATATTATTCAGCAGAGGGTGTCGACATCTAGATGATGCCAAGGCACAGAGCAAAACCGCCGCCCAAAGGCAAGGACACTCACGCTATCAATCCCAAAGAAATCGTCGGATAAGTGGGAAGAAATTGTGGGGGATACTCCGTCATGATGAGAAACAATTCGCGCAACTGAATGGGGCGTAAGGATGAAAACCCCCATAGTAGAATGACGTCCCCCAAGAAACGAGCACGAGCCGGGTCGAGAAGTTTATAGGAGCGGAATACCCGACGGACAGAAGGAGAAAAGGATGCATAAAGGCGAAGTGCCCGGAAGAACTCCGCAGGCCAGTCAATGTCTGCCCGTTCAACCTGTAAGGCATTGCCAGCCGATGGATGCAATGCGTCCAAATGGGATATATAAAGATGGTGAGTTGTCATAGCAATCTCCGGAGATGCAAAAGGAGGAAAAAAACCAACAGGGAAGATCTTGGTGGAACAAAGGGGGCAAGGGAACGACATCGGAGCCTGCAAAGGACCAACAAAGGAAACGGAAATGAAGCGATAGTGGAGAACAAATCCTGTGGAAAAGGAACTGTGGCAGAACAGATTAAAAGAGCAACGAGTAGGAACAAGAGGAGAGGACGAATGGCCAGAAACACATGCAAGCAGAGTAAAGGGAAAAGCATGCAACAGAAGGACGGGCAGCCCAAATCCGATAAAAATAGATGGCCTTAAAGAAGAAGAGCCGAAATTACAGCAGAAGACTGGTGGGAATTAAAGGAAAACATACCATAGATAGCAGGAGCCATCGGATCGTGTCTGCCCAGCAGCAGAAGGAAAGAAAAGCCGGCTTCCACCTGCATGCCAATGGGTGGTGGAGCCGAAAACAACGCCCACTTGTCCATGAAGGTGCCGAAACACCAGTTCGGCCAACGGGGGAGCAAATCGGCGAGAAGGAAGGAATAGGCGACAGGGACGGGCAGGGGTGGTGCTTAACTGGAACCGGAATCAAGAGAAACGGAGACCGGCAGGGTAAAAGGACAATAGAAGGAGTGAAAAGGAAAACTTTGAGAGCGCAGGCTAAGGGTCAGCAAGACAAGTGAAGAGCTTGGATAAGAGAGCGGAAAACACAATCAAGCCAGAGAGCAACCAACCCGGCAGGACTTGAGCAGCATATGGGGTAAACTCGGAAAATGGGTTAGAGAGAGAGAAACCGAACCAAAGGAGATAAGCAAGGGCGAAATCAGAAGATTGAACAAGAACCTTGCAGTAATAACCAACAGAGAGCAACCAATAAAGCCAAAGAGAAAAACGAAACCATCATATCCTAACAATGCGAAACACTCAATCCAAAACTTAAACCATGATGACATTGAAACTGCAAACCGTCTCGCAAAGATCAAACAGCCCATGCCAAGGATTCAACATGCGAATACATCAACAAGCCATGCGAGCAAGGGAAACAATAGAACCAAGAGATCTACAAGACTAATGGTGAGAAATTCCAGACATAACGAGCAGGAGAAGAAGAAGGCGTACCTTCCAAAGAAGGATAAGAAAACTCGCAAGGAAGATGCCGGTGGCGAGGACGTGGAGACAGGAGCCGAAAGAGAAGCTTGAGAGGAAATCCATTGGTCGAAGAGCCATTGAAGCAACGAGAATAGAAGAAGAGCTGCTGTGAGAAGACACTGATAACCGGTCCGAAAGAGGAAATGGCCTTATATAGTAGCTCGCCCCTTCCCAGAATGGCTCGGATCGATGCTAACAAATAAATGCTCAAGAGAACTCCAAGGCAAAATTTCAGTATCCCAATTAAGCAAAATAAAGTCAACATGCGCTGAAACGAGGTATGGTTCATGCAAAAAGTTATGAAATGTCCAGAGTAAGAATGCTTAGAACGCGAAAATGCCCAGAATAAAACTATGGTCTTGAAGTGGAAATGTTATAGAGCCAAAAACATATACTATGGAGTAACAACATTATGAGAGCCAAAAACATAAACTATGATTGTACATCCAGTCTCTCATGGAGCTTGAAACAGAAATAAAACTATAGTTCAGGCGAATGAAAAGACAGGTCATCGAGGCAACAAACTATGCTCCAACCAAAAAGCTAAAGAGATCATTGAGAAATCAAGTGACAAAAATAAATTAATATCGTGTTATATAGTTCACAAGCGAATCAAAAGCCTGGTCACTGTGGCAATAAACTAGGCTCCAACCAAAAAACTAAAGAGATAATTGAGAAACCAAAAAACTAAAGAGATAATTGAGAAATTAAGTGACAAAAATTAATGTATTGTATGATATAAAGCAAGAACAACATACGTTAGTCAAATTTGGAAGGTCCATAACAAGCCAAAATAATTGCTGAGTTAGTCAAATTTGAAAGGTACATAACAAGTCCAAATATGTGATGAGATAGATGAGATAACGACATAACTTAATCAGTTCTAGATTTCAATAGTCAAGAATTAGAGCAAAGATATTTTCTAACCTAGTTTTTGGGCCAGAAAGGCAAAATCAAACAAACGAGGGCGAAAAGTCCGCCCTAAAATTGGGCGAGCTAGGCTGCAGGCAGCGGAATGTCCCACAGCAGGGCGGATATGACGACACATCAGGGCGAACTTGATATATGCAGTAAGCATTCTCTTAGTAATTTTGAGTAAGCATTCTCTTAGTAATATGCTGATTTCAGATTATTACTGTAAGATGACAGAATGTATTTCATATGCTGCAGAAATAGTTTTACAGGAGGCTTTAACTCTATTTTCATAGGAGGCTTTAACTCTATCAAGTTAATCCGGCCACAACAAGGCAGATATGACGACAACAAGCTGAAGAACCATAGTTATTTAAGGAAAAAAGCCTAAGATTTGTAAAAAAGGCATGCTTGCATGAGAACGGCAGCAGCAGTCGGATTCTCCGCCCAAAGCCTGGGCCCTGATGCATGCAGTGGGCATGGATAATATCGGATTATGATTTAAAGCATGCATACTTAGCTAATTCTGGATTATGCTTTCAAAGCATGCAGGTATTAGATGCATAGACATGAGTAGCATCAGGCTCAAGCACAGAATCGAAGCAAAAAAGGGATACGAAGGGGATAAACACCCCTGAGAGCCCATTACCTCAAATAAACTGGCGAGCCCGGAGGGGCGAGCCAGTTTATCTGAGGTAATGGGCGAGCAGGGGTGTTTATCCCCTTTAACCGGGCAGGCAAGCTGCCTCATCCGTTGCTGGATTATCAGAGGTTCGGGCAGGCAGCAGATGGGTTATCAGAGGTTTGGGAGGCTGCACAGCTCGATTATCAGAGGTTCGGGGCTGTCCAGATCGATTATCATAGGTTCGGGGATGTCCCTCCCAGAAGTCTGCTTGCCCTGTCCACCGTTGTGCACGCTGTTGTGCCTCCCAGAAGTTTTGATTGCCTGTTATGCCCTATCACAGGGCATGAATCAATGGCCAGGAATGCTTGGATCCAAACGCCTGCCGGTTAAAGAGTACAGACACATGACCATCGACTCATAGAAACTCAGAAATATCTAGCAGGTCTCAGAATTATCTAGCAGGTCTAAGAATTATCTAGCAAGCTTTGCCTCTGATAGGTTCATGCCTCAACCGTCGATTCTCATATTGGGCTCTAAATGGAGCACAAAAAAAAAGATAAATAAGTGCCGAATTTGGAGAGACTAAAAGCTTCGGCTGAGAAAAAAGGGGCTATTTAAATTAAGCTGGACAAGAAGATCGTGGCAAAGCTAAAAATGGCTTGGCCGAGGCAGAATAACGCAGATATATTGGATATTTTAAGAGTGCAATCAACAATTGGTTGTGAAAAGATTAAAGAACACCTTCAAAATCGAGGCACCCGTTGTCATTAGACAAGAAGAGAATAGAATTGGGAACCAACGCCGCTCGTGGCCCCGCCACGTCAGCTGAAAATTTCAGGCGAAATTTTCTGCTCACAAAAATTTGCCAACGAAAAAAACGGGCACCCTGAAATTTTGTCTTTTTTGCTTTTCCGGCGTTTTTCCGCCAGAAATATTGGCGGCGCCGGTTAGAAGGGGACAGCAGGGGGCAGACGGAAGCAGGGGACGGAGGCAGGGGCCGACGGATCTGTTTTTCGCAGTCAACGGATCTCGGCTCTGTTTTTCGCAGTGAAAAATCCTGCTGTTTGGCCCTATAATTTCAGGGTGCCGTTTTTTTCGAGACTTTAAAATACTACTCTAGTTCCTAAAGTAATCTGTTTACAAAAATAAAACCAACAGGCAAAGGATGCTATAAAAGTTTTATAAGGCATGCATGATGTCTGCTGCAAGGCCTAAGTTACCAGACATGCTAGCAATTAATGACAGGTATACATATGCATGCTAGCATACAATGACAAGTATACATGTGTGGATTCGAAGAATCAAAAGTCAAGAAAGACGACAAGTAGGCTGGTTGAAGAAAAGCATAATACATCTTTCAAGCCGAACAAAGACTAGAAGGAAAACTCGATGACATGAAACAAAACCAGAAACACTAAATCGACCCAACCGATAACTAAAAGAAAAAATGACACGATCAGGGGCCTAATAGGAAAGTAAGAAGACAAAATACAAAAAGAAGGAACGCTCAAGAAGAAGGCCGATAATGAGAAACAAGAACTCATGGAATATATAAGCTGAAAAAAGGTCTCATGGTAAAAAATAGACATTCCAAAAAAGGTCAGTCTTTCCAAGAATGATAGTTCTATGTTCACATAGAACCATTGCATTCTTTACCGACGATCACCAATAAAAATGGGAACAATTCTTTTTCCAATGAAGATTCTTGCCACACAATGGTCCGTTGAGCACCGTGGTCGCCAACCACAGATCTGACAAGAAAATCTAAAACCTAGTGATACCAGACTAGAAAATGCAAGATCTATGCACTATACACACCAAAAATCCCCATCTCTATAGCTAGATCAAGATCTCTGATACACACTCTGTCTCTCTCTTCTCATATAGCACCCTCACCTGATATACAATGCGTATGTGCATATATCCTCCTCACGTGCATGTGTGTATATATGCCACACCATGTATGCCCATGTATACGGTCTACTATACCACCCCAACATGTGTGTACCGATCAGAATGTCCAAAAGCGTAGTTGCCTTCCCATAAGGAAGAACCTTCTATGGAAATACAAAACTACAGAAGATGATACTGGAGAGTCAAAGGCCCATATGGCAGTATACTTTTGCCATCCCACAAAGATACCAAAAGTCAAAGAAAAACTATTCAACAAGGAAATGTCATTCTGAAAATTCTTTTCATCAGCACTTAAGAACAGGAAAGTGATGTCCGCCTACTGTTTACAAATCTCTTGTGAACCATTATTCATGGGGAGACCATGCTCGATGCCTTCATGCACTACAAGAGAGAATATCTGAGAGTGGACCTCTGTCACAATTGTAAAAGCAAGGGTGCCAAGGGATAGCCCTCGTGAATGCCACGTCCCACCTGAAAAAATGTTGATGGTTCTCCTTAAAAAAGAACTATAGAATAAGCTGAATAATGAAGTTTCATGATGTCTGCAGCAAATTGTGGATCAAATCAAGATGCATCAGGCATTGCTCTAGAAAACTCCAGTCGACACTGTTATATG
The DNA here is from genome assembly GCA_021234155.1 of Isoetes taiwanensis. NCBI lineage: Eukaryota > Viridiplantae > Streptophyta > Lycopodiopsida > Isoetales > Isoetaceae > Isoetes > Isoetes taiwanensis. The sequence continues at coordinate 44,052 of JAJEKV010000843.1, read as the reverse complement.
CTTTCACAAAATTTAGATGACCATGCATTCTAGCCCAATAAAGACCTTCATATGTTGCCGCCACATTACACCAGATACACCGTGAGACAAAAAACCTGATTATGTGGGGAAGACGGAATTAGCAAGCAACACCACGAAGCTTCTGAGCAAAGATCTTGTACACTAAGGACAACAAAGTAATGGGACGCCAATCTGAAATAGAGGAGTCCTTATATTTTGAAATAAGGAAACACAATTGGAATTGAGAATTTTATCTAGGTGCCTCTGCCTTCTAAATCACGGAAAGAATCATACACATATGCACCAAGCTAGTCTCAATACTCTTGGAAAAATTCCACTAGAATACCATCAAGACCAGGACATTTGCACCTTTTAAGAAGAAGAGTGAGGACATGTCGAAAGGACTTATGTCTATAAGGTGGGGGAGTAGATCATATCCATGGAAGAAGCGGCTATACATATTAAAAGAAAGGTGGCCTCAGCTAAATCATTTTGAGTGATCCCGGCCTCTAAAATGGCCCTTTGTTCATCAGACACTATACCTTAACAGAGCAGAACCTCTTGAAAATCTTGATGAAAATGGAAGATGATGAGCAGTCAAGAAAACAAAGAAATGATTGTGCAAAAAGCTTTTAAGCTCAGTCGGATCGGAAAGAGCAAGACCATCCTGAATCTGAAGAGATTGGAGCAGTGTAGCTAGCTTTCTTGTTTTGGTAGCTCTAAGGAAAAAACCTGTGCACCGATCTCCTTCCTTGAACCATTGCAACCCAGATTTATGCGAGGAAAGTGCACCTGTTCAGATCCAACTGTCAAATGCTACACAAAAGTTGCTTCTCCATATGGCCACCTGATGGGGCAACAAACCTGCATGCCTCAAGTTGTTGATAAAGAGCCAACAAAAGGCCCCAATTAGCGATGAATTGTTCAGTATGAGTATGTATTGAAAAGGTTTTCATGATCCTAAGTTAACATATAACTCAAAAACTTCTGTAGGTAAACTATGAATCTATCATGTTCCAAGACCCACTCCTCCCTAGAAATTAGAAGATTAACTCCATCTTGTGCCATACGAGAAGTTCTATCTCGCTAACAACGACCCCTAGTTGTTTGAATATGGATTCAAAACCAAATAACCTTATTTTACTTGTACAAATACGATACTTTGGACAACAAAAAAACCCCTTATCATCCACACACCTATATACGACTTACATTGGTGATACCCCCGGGGCTACATCTTCCTGTATACATTTCTCTGCATGCAACAAGACATTGTTTATGGCACTTATGGTTGCCCACAGAGCAATGTTGATGACTAAAGCTCTGGCTCTTGACCTTAATAAGACTAATAGAATACGTGGCCACTTTCATTCATCCGTGGTCACGTGCAGTATGGGTCAGATGCAGTGCCAAAAGTCCACAAATATAGGACAGAAGAACATATGCTTGACTGATTCGCATTGACCACATCCAAGTGGGCAGATATCTGATCCCACTATATTTCTCCTCCTCAATCGACACATAATACTGATTGCATGTTGAAGAGCTAACCATCGGAACAACTTTATCTTTTTGGAGTACCAACATCGCCAGGAACCAACTAGTGTTGGGTATATGGGCGAATATTCGCCAAAAGGCTAATACTTTCATTTTTTCAAAAATATTGCACGAATGTTAAGTAGGATGAAAAAGAAAGCGAAAAAATTTAATTCGCCAAGATTTTGGAAGATCCTCCCATCACCGAGCTTGTTTAGCCGAGCCTACGAATTGTGATGGAGGCTCTGGTCGCCAGATTTTCAACGCCCTTTAGAATTCATGAGTTGGTATAGGCCTAGTAATGCTAAAATAAATGTGCATTTGGTCATGGGTTCAAACCTTGCCAATGTATGTTTATCTTTGGGAGTTGGTTACTGGGGTTATATGATGATGATCCCCGACGTCGTAGAACTTAAAAGCCTATACGTGTCCTCCACTTTGGCTGCCACAAGGCAGTGGGATAAGCTAGTTAGTCTGTACAAGATTAGTCTAGTATGGACCTTAAACAAAGTAATAAAAAAATAATCGGACTATGGTAGGTGGCACTAGGATGGCGAGGATAAAAAAGCCATGCCCCTAGATTTGCCCCTAGGACCTAGACTTCCTAAGGCGGGATTATATCCTGCCTACAAAGTGTGCATGTAAGGCAAAAGTTTTGCCCTGCCTACAAAGTGTGCATGTAAGGCAAAAGTTTTGCCCAACGGATATAATCCCGCCTTAGGAAGTCTAGGTCCTAGGGGCAACTCTAGGGGCATGGCTTTTTTAGCCTCACCATCCTAGTGCTACCTACCATAGTCCCATTGTTTTTTTATTACTTTGTTTAAGGCCCATACTAGACTAATCTTGTACAGATTAGCTAGCTTATCACACTGACTTGCGGCAGCCAAGTGGAGGACACGTATAGGCTTTTAAGTTCTACCACGTCGGGGATCATCAGCGTATCAGTAACCAACTCCCAAAGATAAACATACATTGGCAAGGTTTGAACCTATAACCAAATGCACATTTATTTTGGCATTACTAGGCCTATACCAACTCACCACACATCCGTTGGGCAAAACTTTTGTACATGCACACTTTGTAGGCAGGATATAATCCCGCCTTAGGAAGTCTAGGTCCTAGGGGCAACTCTAGGGGCATGGCTTTTTAGCCTCACCATCCTAGTGCCACCTACCATAGTCCCATTGTTTTTATTACTTTGTTTAAGGTCCATACTAGACTAATCTTGTACGCAGACTAGCTAGCTTATCCCATCGTGTCTTGCGGCTAAAGTGGAGGACACGTGATAGGCTTTTAAGTTCTACCACGCCGGGATCATCATCGATAAACCCCAGAACCAACTCCCAAAGATAAACATACATTGGCAAGGTTTGAACCCATGACCAAATGCACATTTATTTTGGCATTACTAGGCCTATACCAACTCACCACACATCCGCTTGGGCAAAACTTTTTTGCCTTACATGCACACTTTGTAGGCAGGGATATAATCCCGCCTTTAGGAAGTCTAGGTACTAGGAGCAACTCTAGGGGCATGGCTTTTTAGCCTCACCATCCTAGTGCCACCTACCATAGTCCCATTGTTTTTTTTATTATTTGTTTAAGGTCCATGCTAGACTAATCTTGTACTGCATTCTAGCTAGCTTATCCCATCGCCTTCATGGCAGCCTAAAGTGGAGGACACGATAGGCTTTTAAGTTCTACCACGTCGGGGCCCATGACCAAATGCACATTTATTTTGGCATTACTAGGCCTATACCAACTCACCACACATCCGTTGGGCAAAACTTTTGCCTTACATGCACACTTTGTAGCAGGATATAATCCCGCCTTAGGAAGTCTAGGTACTAGGAGCAACTCTAGGGGCATGGCTTTTTTAGCCTCACCATCCTAGTGCCACCTACAAAGCCTCACCATCCTAGTGCCACCTACCATAGTCCCATTGTTTTTTTATTATTTGTTTAAGGTCCATACTAGACTAATCTTGTACAGACTAGCTAGCTTATCCCATCGCCTTGCGGCAGCCAAAGTGGAGGACACGTGATAGGCTTTTAAGTTCTACCACGCTGGGGATCATCATCGATAACCCCAAGAACCAACTTACCACGGGGGATCATCATCGTAATAACCCCAAGAAACCAACTCCCAAAGATAAACATACATTGGCAAGGTTTGAACCCATGACCAAATGCACATTTATTTTGGCATTACTAGGCCTATACCAACTCACCACACATCCGTTGGCAAAACTTTTGCCTTACATGCACACTTTGTAGGCGGATATATAATCCCGCCTTAGGAAGTCTAGGTACTAGGGGCAACTCTAGGGGCATGGCTTTTTAGCCTCACCATCCTAGTGCCACCTACCATAGTCCCATTGTTTTTTTATTATTTGTTTAAGGTCCATACTAGACTAATCTTGTACGCACTAGCTAGCTTATCCCTTTGCCTTTTAAGTCCACCAAAGTGGAGGACACGATAGGCTTTTAAGTTCTACCACGTCGGGGATCATCATCGTATAACCCCAGTAACCAACTCCCAAAGATAAACATACATTGGCAAGATTTGAACCCATGACCAAATGCACATTTATTTTGGCATTACTAGGCCTATACCAACTCACCACACATCCGTTGGGCAAAACTTTTGCCTTACATGCACACTTTGTAGGCAGGATATAATCCCGCCTTAGGAAGTCTAGGTCCTAGGGGCAACTCTAGGGGCATGGCTTTTTTAGCCTCACCATCCTAGTGCCACCTACCATAGTCCCATTGTTTTGTTATTACTTTGTTTAAGGTCCATACTAGACTAATCTTGTACAGACTAGCTAGCTTATCCCACTGCCTTGCGGCAGCCTTCCCGTATAGCGTCAAGTACTTACAATTCCAAGATATGTCTAAAGGTTTAACGAAAGGCAAGAAGCTTATGAAAACTGTAAACACAAGGTGGATATCTTTATATTATCCAGCAAAACGCCTTTTTGATGAATATCCTGCACTTGTCGGTTTGATGGACAAGTTAGTGAATGAGGGTGATACAGACAAGGCAAGTGAATTACTAGTTCGCCTCACGGATTTGGAGACGCTGTTTATGCTTGCTGGTAATGCTTTCATGCTAAGTTCAAATTTTTAATTTTCTACTTGCATTTATACATCTTATTTATCTAAAGGGAATTGCTGCATAGTGCATGCGAGTTTGTGGCAGCTCAAATAGTTGCTTGTCTGTCATTACACAAGCAGGTATAGTTCATTATAAAGATGGTTAAAGAGATAAAATGATGCTGGTATATTACTGTGTTATGCTGGTAGTTATAAGGTGCAGCCTGAGGTGAATGTTTTATGCTTTCATTCCTACTACTCATCATTACTTTACGGTCTTATTCACTCTCTATTTTCTTAGTCACGTTTCAAAGTTTGACGACTCTAGTTGTTATTTGCAGGTTTACTTCCCATGTTGAATGAGATGAATATGTTAGTGAAATTGACATTAAAGGAGACAATGTATATTTCTAAGTACAGAACAGCAAGGAAATTGTGTTGCACAACTTTAGAGTGCTTATATTCTTCTGCATTAGATGTACCATATAATAGACTTAAGTTTCCAGCATGGTACAACTTACTTAATATCGAAGGTGACAGTCCCAAGAGCCCGTTAACATATGATAATAAAGGAATTATTTGCATGAAAGTGCGTTCACGATTGGTCCAGGTAAATCTTTTGTTGTTTATTAGTGGAATTTATAATTGAAAATATCTTACATATTTATGTCTCACATTGCAGATGTATTCTCCAAAACGTAGAATTCGTGCAAGGAGGGCACCGGTTCCTAAGGTTGATCTAGAAGGCATTATTACAAAGGTAAGGAAAAATCTGAAGGATGTGGCTGTAGCAGTTTCTAAGGAAATCAGAGAGCGCTTCCCACGGGACGAGCTTCTAGAAGCTACCGCCATAGTGCACCCACGATTTTGGAGAAGGAATAGAGATCTAAAAACATTAGAGGAGAAGGATAGAGAGGTAAAAATTTTACAGAAGAATTTTAAGGCAAGATTGAAGCTTCTTTCTGCTCATTTCTGTAAATCAGCACCTGAAAATGGCATGGTAGAGATCACTGGTCTTTTGGATAAAAAGAAATTGAAAGAACAATCTGTTTGTTTTGGCGCAACTATGTGGGCACAATGCGACAAGTTCTCTGATGTTGAATACAAGGAACCAAGAATTATGACAAAGCTGTGGACAATTCTTGACAACAGTCAAGTGCTTTGTGAACGCATGTCAGATATTTTAGGCTTGCCGATCTTTGCCAAACGCTGATTCTTGGATCCGTCGAAGATTAACGAACATTCGTGTCTTGGGGATTATAAAAAATAAGGTCGCGTAATGGGTTGACAAAGAAACTTAGATGCCACCAGATATCTATTCTTGTAAGTACGATGACTCAAATTTTCCCTATGAAAATGCATTGGACATATGGCAATCATCACTTGATAGAAGAAACCGTAAGGAAAAGAAGAAACCTATGATTATGCAAGATGTGCGTGCCAGTAATTACATTTCAAAGAAGAAGAGATTCTCGATGGTTGGCAAGCTTAAGTGCTTATTTGATCTTCTCTACTTCTTCTAAGTAGCTACTAGTACAACTTGACAGAGATAGATAGCTGCAATAGTTCATATTTGCAATTTGAAACTATGATCGCAAAGATTGCATGTATCATTTTGTCGACATAATTTTGTAACAGGAAATGATATCTGAAAAATATAAGATAAGATGCTTCTTCCTCGGCCCTAGAACTTATCACCAAGTATGTGGCTTGCATGTTTATATTAGGTCTTTGCTTAAAAAGCGAAGACCATTTTAAAGTTGCTTATGTTGTGCTATCTCATTAAGAAACGACATTTTTACCTTCGCTTTCAATCAATAGAAGGTAAATGAGGTTCTAGAACTACTGAGGTAGTTAGGTAGTTAGTTTGTCGCTTTTCCTTGTGCCTTGCTATTTAGCATCTTTCACGCTTCCTTGCTCTCCATCAGCTCCTCATGTAGCATCTTCTTTCTAGTGTTCGGTCCCATTTCCTTACTTCTTTCTATTGTTTCCACGCCCTATTCATCACTCCGCAAAATATCGGGCGCTATTATTTGCCCGTTTACCGACGAAGTTTATTGGCGCTTTTGTTATACTTAGGGGCTTCACCGCCAGGAAGGGCGGTGATGGCTTCCCGCTACTTCATCGACTAGTTTTTGATGCCTCCGAACTTTTGTGCGGAAGGCTAAGAAGAGCTCGTGAATAGGGGTCATATTGAGAGATGAGGAATACCGCATCATCCGTGCAGGATCTTCAACGCAATAGGCTTTTTGCAACCGAGGCCTTTCCTAATCGGAATGGTTAAGGCGTAGTCTCCAATTACCACCTCTCATCGGGGCTAACCTAATCTACATGCAAAAGCTTTGTTTTTTAGAATCGAAGTCATTAAAAGATATAGTGGAGTTTCATTTTCTGATTTCTTTCTTTGCATACGTATGGCTGGCACAACTTTTCGAAAATGGGGCTGAACGCAAGAATTCAAGCAGGGGATACGACTTCTCATTCCAGAAGTTCTACAGATAAGTTTCGATCTTGCAATTTTAAGCAACATTTTTACTCAAATTTAAGTCATGCATTTTGATTGCATCCTGGGTATGCCTCAAAATTGTTTGTCGATCTATCCTCTTTTAAATCTTTTCATCATCTTAGCAATGACAACAGACTTGTAGAGGAAATTATTTTCATAATATGACAATTAAAGGAGATATACAGCTGAATTGCAAGTCAGATCACTTGGACTAACTGCTACATGCATTTTGCTATTGTCTCTTTGTCTCTTTGTCTGGGTTGTGGAAGAAGATATAACAAGGCAAGTCGGCCTTTGGTATATTTTATAGGTCTATATTATTCCCATCTAGATTACTGCTCTTTTCTGGTCTTTGTCAATTACTAAATGCAATGGCTTTGGTAACAGGCTAATGCTTTGCTCTAAAATCATCTCATTTACCTTTGCGCTATTGCTTAGTTGAGGTTGTAGTCTTCTTTTTTGTATGGAATTACGAGTTGTCTTGCAAACATTTATTTTTCTTTAATGATGGAATCATTCTGGTTGAGTTGTGGTAGAGCCTTGGTCTTGCTCGTTGATTCACATCACATATAAAAGGCCTTTGCCTCTGCTACTGACATCTTATGCTCTAGGTAGCTACACCATGAAGAACATTGAATTCTATTTTCTGATCCTGGACCATTGATACAATGCAATTGAAGGCTTCTACTCTAGAACATGGCCTTCTAGACAGCGTAGCAGTCCTAGTTGTAATTTGGAATATGTGTTTAAAATCTTGTGCAGATTACGCAAGGCAATCGGCAATAGAACAAATCCACAAGCTGTGAACTTCTTAGCTATATGAGATAAGCATTTGCTGGGCCATCTTCAGGCAAAATGCAGTTGCTAATGTTTCAGATTCTATAATCAGCCATGTTTCCAATCTCTTTGCTCTGTCTGTGTCTATGCGAGCCATGAATTGTTGTACATTGACGGCCGTAGGAAATGATCTTATGATGAGAAGCACTTGGTTTTAGTATGAGCAGCTATTCTGTTTTGATTTGATTTGATCTGATTCGGTCCGCGGTTGCCAAAAGGCTCTGTTCTTTCGGTTGTTCTTGCTCTGATATATAGCCTGTGTTAATCACTGCCGCCTTCTCTTGTTTGCCTCATAAAATATATTTGGGTCACGCAATTCATATTGTAAGGCTAAAAGTTAAAACTAACATATCCCATTGCATAACTTCCAATTAGCCTTGAACCAGCAAGTTCTTGGCTTTGCCGCTTAGCCGCTACTTTAGCTTGTCCCTTTACTTTTTTACTTTACAGTAATTAGTTATTATGATTCTTTAGCCATTACTAATTCACAGGAATTTTTGGTCTGCATGTTAAGTCTTGGCTTTTCATCTGGTGGACGTAAGTTCAAGTCTAGTGCTTACTTTTGTTCGATTTTGCTTTCTTTCCCATATTCCGTTTTACATTCTATTCCTACCTATTTTATTTACCTTCTAGAATGGTCAAGTTTGGTGTGACCCATTGATCTCGTTTTACCACCTTCTATTCAATTTAAAGTATAAGACTTATTTGATGTGCTCATTTCTATGGACTTACCAATTTCATTGTTCTTGTAATGAGTCCATTTGTGGAAGTCTTATTTATGTTGCAGCGGCCGAAAGAACGTTTCTATGGCTCAAGGTAAGGCTCACAAATTATTGAGAATGTGATGAAAATCATGAGGTGAATCTTGGTGTTTGAAAATGGAAGGTGTTAAGGCACTTGATTTTGCTTTGCTATTATGCTTTGGTGCCATTTAACGTGCCCTTTGTGCATGCATGTAATAATAGTTAGGTGAGTAATTTTTTCACGCTTCTCATCCATAGCCCTTTTTTAATTCTTTAAGTTATGCTTCTTGTGCCTTTAATGTTATGATTGTAATGGGTAGGTCATTGGAGCCCACTCTCGTAATTGAATCCACTTCCCTTGCTCTAAGCTAAGTTAAAATTCAGCATTCTTTTACTACCCCGATAATGGTTTCTGAGTGCTTAGCCCAAGATGTGCGTACTATTCCAAGTTCTACTTTTTGAACCTAGTTACATTGCTCTGCCTCTGTTTCAGCATTCTTGTCTATGTGTGTCGTAGTAGTTCTAGAAACGGCATTTACCTTCGTTTCAGCGAATAGAAGGTAAATGAGGTTTTAGAACCACGGAGGTAGTTAGGTAGTTAGTTTGTCGTTTTCCTTGTGCCTTGCTATTTAGCATCTTTCACGCTTCCTTGCTCTCCATCAGCTCCTCATGTAGCATCTCCTTTCTAGTGTTCGGTCCCACCCGCCCACCCCCTCACCCTTCTCCTGTTTTATGACTTGTTTGCAAACTAACACTTTGTTGGAGGCTTTGTGCCTAGTTGGAGGCCTAGTGCCTGGTTGGGGCCTTTGTGCCTGGTTGGGGCCGGTGTGCCTGGTTGAGGCTTTTGTGCCTGGTTGGAGGCCTTAGTGCCTGGTTGGAGGCCTTTGTGCCTGAATGGCCTTGGTGGCCTTTGGTTCGTCTTTTTTGTGTATGCAGGGTTTAGCGTGGCTATTTGGAGAAGAGCTTTGGTTTCGGAGCACAAGATGAAGATCAATGGAGAAGACAATTCAAACATGTTTCGTCTTTGGCAACTTCTTTGCTATAATGTATTTCACCCAATAAGGCTAGTCAGCATGAGGGTACACGAACTATTATGTTTTTTGGACCTAGCATTGGTTAGTGATCCCATTATTGTCAGGGTTTTTCCTCGAAAACTCGAAAGGGCGAGGTTTTTTAATCCCGGCCATAATGGTTTCACTAGCTTGCTATCAGCATGTACTTGTGTTGGTTATCAAGGAGATGCCCATGGGCCAGCATTTCTTTCTTCTTGTCTATATGTGCCGTAGTTGTTAAGAATCAAGGATGCCATATCTAATGGTGTTAGCTTTCCTAGAATATGTACTATATTTGGAATATCTATACACATTTTGTGAATATGACCATGCCATGATAGAACCTGTGCAGTGCAGGGTTTAATTCTATGTAGCTCAAATTTTGATATTTAGAGATCATACATGCATCTATAGCTTACAGCCGGGTTTAAACAAAGAGTCTGCATGTAAATATAAGCTAATCTTTAGAGGTTAGAAATGCTCAACTAGCTCTGCTACAATGTTCTCAGTGGTACCATTTCTACAGTAATTTGATCATTTTATCTAACCAAATGCTTCATTAGTGATCTACAAATGGGTGATGTAGCTGTTCAAAATATCGGCACTGAAGCGGCCTAGCTAAAACTACAGCAGAATTGGAGAGCTGTAGCTGAAGAATTTTGAATCGTAGGATGTTTGCATAGATTTATGACAGTGCAAATCATGGTGTTGTATTATATAGAAAAATGTTCATATATAGAGTCGATTGTTTATAGGTCGGTGAACAGTTAAACCGGCCAAGTGGTTACACAAATTAGAATCTAGCAATCGGCAGAGATCATCAACGACTGTAAAGAAGTTATCTGTAGATGGCGGTGGAGCTGAAGAATCTATATAATCAAAATCGACCTAATCTGGATCATATAGCTGGAGAAATCCATAGTCGAAGATCGGTTTTTTGTGTTTGAAGAAAATACTGTTCACTTGGGGAAATGATTCGAGATTGTCATGAAAATAATGGTCTCTATTACTATGGGTTATAGATGGAGTTCTTGAATGCAACTAGAACATTGATTTTAGAAATGCCATTTTTGGGTGCTTGGTAATCCAATGCAAACGACTAAAACTCCTTTAGATATGCCGAATGCAACTATCTTCCTTACAAACAAATGCAATGCATTTGACAACGATATAAAATGAAAATGTTTTCTTGCCCAAGGTAGTCTCTACAACGTTTTTTTATAGGCTTGAGTTGAGTGAGGTATGATAATTCAAACCCTAGTGTTACATTATCATAAATACTTTCTATACAATTCCTTTTTGCAAGGAGTGCATACTGATGCTCGTAAAAGCATAACCGTATTCATACTCAATCCAGAATAAATGGAACCTGGAAGAAATGGAACCCACCTTAGTTTATGTGGATTTAGAATTCTATCATGTACTTAGCGGAAACATGTGCATTGTAACCATGTTATAGTTTGCCTCTACCGAGACCCCAATCAAACTGCATTTATTCAAGATTGAAGAGAACGCATCGGATTAAATTATATCTTGGGCTGGGTTTTAACTTCACGCCGCATGTTGTTATGAGATCCCTTGTAGCTACACTAAGTGCTTACTTGACAATAAGAATTCCCACTATATGGTAATGATCGAGGTAAATGCCTATGCCATTTTTAAATTAAACATGTTATAATAATGGGGTTCAACTCCATATCTACGTTGATGTAAGGTCAGAAACATCCCTCATCCGCCCTTATATTATATTTAAGACTCATGACACAAAATCCAACATGCCCACGTTACTAAGTTCTGTCAACTTGTGGTCTGTTCGTAATGATATCAATGTTCCTAATATCATTGGTACCTTGTGTACTTAGCTCGACAAGGCATGTTTTTTAAGTAAACGTAATCTTCTAGTCATCCCGAATTATTAGCACAACATTTTCAAATAGTGCATCTTTAGATTTCTTTTGCCATTAAGTAAATGTTGCAAGAACCTGCTTTTTTGTGTTGACTATGGGACTATCATATGTTAACACAATAAAGCAATTTTTGTGCTTGCGTTTGGGTTGTTGTGCCTACAAAACATTTGTTTCAACCACCAGTTGAAGCATTTGAAAGTTAGCACTTGATTAAGATTCGCCTCATGTACTACATTATTCTTGGAGATTGGTTGGATTTTCGCCACATCCACTACCCTTGTTTGAATTATCTTCTAAGGCTAGAAAAAAATTAGACACAACGATAGTTTGATTGAGGTTTTTGATCAGGATGCTAAGCAATAGGTGATGAGGTGTTCTCTCTGGTTATGATACACCTGTTCATGTGAGGTTAAATTTTACACACACCTTTGTTACGTTGGCTACTTAGTTACATTTCTTTATATTTGTGGTTGTTGGATTAGTCACGGTTGGCCAACTAGGGGCTTCTATTGTTCATTGCCTTTGAGTTTTACTATTGATTCCCTCCTCTCCGACCTTGTTTAGCCACCCATTTTCCATATTACTTTCTGTTTGTCCCATCTACCTATTTGGCTCCAGTTATTGTTATTTGCTCCTTTCCACATATGCATCATAAGTTCATTTGATTTTCTCGTTTAATTACCTATCCGAGTTACCGTTAGTCCTCTTTGCAGTTGCTTCATCCTGCTTGGGTTGCATTGTTTGCTCCATTGCTTCATTCACTGTTTGTCTCATTACTGCTGGATCACTCGACTACTCTTGGCTTCTAGTTGAGTTCTCATTGTTGCCTTTACCTAACCTTTCATCCCTATTCCGTTGGTCTCTTTACCCACTCCATCAATTCCATTTTGCTCACTCTAATTTATCTACATGTGCATTGTATTTTTCTATTTCTTCCTGTTGCTCTTTGATTTTATGTTGTAGGTTCTCTATTTATTTGGCCACTGTGGTTGCCCCATTTATTGTTTATTTTGTTCTTTTCGGTTCCTTCAAACTACTTTGTTATCTCCATCCGTTTTTCTTGTTCCATGTACTCCATTAACCCTTTATCTGTGTATTTTATTTCGTGGTTTTGGTTGTTTTTCTCCCAACAATTCCTTTTCAATCTTTCACTGCATTGTTGTTCTCTTTATGCATTTTGGTGTTCTGGTACTCTAGCACAATTCCCTTTCCATCTTTCACTACATTGTTCCATTGGTTCATTTTATGTTTCATATTCCGGTGCTCTAGCACTCGTTACTTGTCCCATCTGCCTTCTTAGTTGCATTATTCTATTTATCTTTGTTATCCCTTTACTTCTTGTTGCTTTTAGTAGAAACATGGGCACACGAAGCGAGGAATCTGCTCACACCAAGAGGTTTCCAGTTAGTTAGTATGACATCAAAGGAACGACCGTCAGGATTGGGTAGAGGGGAAGGAGGCTTAGCATGCTACGCTAAATCTGAATTTGTTCCTTTAATCAGTATCAAAAAGACATGTGAGCATCTACAGTATATGTGGCTGGAAATAAAGAGTCAGCCAAGAACAATTTTCCTATGTTTGTGTTATTTTGCGCCATTGCAAGCTTCAAAGATTTACAAGCATGAAGGGCTTTCACAACAAGATCCATTTGTCCATCTAAGCGCAGACATTGCTCTATTTTCACAGCTTGGGTCAGTAATTTTAATAGGAGATTTTAATGCACGCACAGGAAATTTTCAAGCATCATGGCAAGTAGCTGAGAGCAAAGATCCTTTATGGATCTGTGAGAAGGAGGCATGGGAGATAGCATGCAAGGATTGGCAGATACGCTCGCTGGATACAAACATTTACACAATGGGTAAGCATTTACTTTCGCTATGCAATTGTTTTGATTTGCTACTGTTAAATGGATGCATGAGATACCCGCTGTCACATACTTTTACAAATAAGATGACAAATGGAAACAGTGTTGTAGACTATGTAGTGACAGATGTACACACAGCATCGAGGCTGATAAGTGATTTTATGGTGGAAGAATGCCCAGAATCAAAGCATTGTGCATTGCTATTTAAGCTGAAAATAGGAAGGAAATATTTTCATACACAGAAATAGAAACGCCACTCAAGCAGCAAATTGAATATGTTGTTAGACTATGCTAAGCGTGACATATATGCGCAAGCTATGACAGAAGCTCTTAAAACTTGGAATCCACCTGGTGATGTGCATCTTCGCTGCCAGAATCTGCAAAATCTAATGCTAGATACTGCAAGAGATATTTTCTCTACACAAGAGAAAAAGAGATAAGCTTTGGTTTGATGAAGAATGTCAGATAGCGAGAGGGAAGTTTAAGATATTATGGGGACTGCAAAAGAAAGAGCACTTAAAAGAATACCGCAAGTTACTTAAGAGGAAGAAGACTATATTTTTGAAAATGCGGCAAACTGAGCTTTATAATAAGCTCTTACATTGCCCAAAGGACTTCTGGAAACAGTTGGACACGTCATATACGGCAAAAAGTGAAGTAGATGCCTTTGATTTATATAACTATGCACGTGAGTCATTTATATAAAGCGGATCGCCGCCTATAGATATAGGAGACATGACATTGGACCCCATATTTACATCGAGGATATATAGGAGGCCATCGAAAAGCTTGCAAATGGTAAGGCTCGCAGACATAGCCTGGGCTTAAAGCGGAGATGCTAAAATGGGCAGGAAATGCAGTAGTGAATGAGATTACTGAGTTGTTTAACTCAGTTATGGCTTTGCGATTCCCGAAGGAATGGCAGTTAAGTCGTATTGTCCCTATTCATAAAGGTGGGGATAAAACAAAAGCAAGCAACTACCGCACAATCATGATAAGCAATCTTATGGCAAAACTTTTTGGGACAGCGGTGGAACATAAGTTATCTAGATGGGCTGAGGAGCAAGATATCAGAGCTATTGGGCAAGCCGGCTTTCGTACAGGTTACTCCACTACAGACCATCTAGCGACAATAAGAGTAGCCATTGAGAAGTCTAAGGGAATAAACAGGGCAATGTATGCATGCTTTGTAGACTTGAAAAGGGCATTTGATACTGTACCCAGAAAAAAAACTTATGGGTGGATTAGATGCTATTAATGTTCCTAAGGGACTGCAACTTGCTGTAGCAAGGTTATATGAGCAAGTGCTTGCGGAATTGAGCACTCCATTGAATAAGAAATGTGATAAGCAAATAATCAGTAATCTTGGTGTTAAACAGGGTTGTCCTGCATCTCCAACTTTATTTGGCATCTATATTGATGAAGTAGAAGGGTGGCTTAACAGAAATTGCTATGATGGAGTAGTGCTCGCAGGATACCTTATCATGCTTCTTCTATATGCAGATGACATAGTGCTCCTTGCACGAACAGCAGAAGGCTTGCAACAACATATAGAGGTGCTATCATCCTTTTGCGATCAAGCAGGAATGGCAGTCAATCTAGACAAGACAAAAATTATGATGTTTGGCACGAGGAAAAAACATGTTTTTCAGATTAAAGGTAAGCCCATTGAACATGTTCATAGCTATAAATATTTGGGAATTGAGATAACAGAAAATTACAGATGGAATACAGCGGTAGATAAGAGAGTTGTTGGTGGAAAGAAAGCTTTATACGCAATGCAAGCTAAATGTAGAACAATTCAGCTATGGGACTGGTCCATGCGGCTTCATTTATATCGAGCTTTAGTTATGCCTGTAATATTGTATGGATGCCAGATATGGGGACCGGGTTTAGCAAGAAAAAAGTGGAAAGATATAGAAGCAGTCCAAAAGCGCTATCTAATGGATGAGCTCGGAGTTAAACTCCAAACACCATATGCCATGATGCTTGCTGAAGTTGGTATGTTGCCATTAGAGGGAGAGGCAATCTATCAATACCTTGTTTATGTAACCAGAGTTAAAGCATTACCACATGAAAGGCTACCATATAAGGCAATGGAAGAAAGCAAGGAAAATGGCTGGTATGCAGATGGAGAATTATGGCTGCAAAGATGGAACATTAGTATGAACGATATGCCATCACGAGAAGAAGCTATTCGAGACCTTGTCAGGACCAAAGTGATCGAGAGATTATGGGCCAACCCACAAGGCAAGATGGACTTTTACAGACGTGAAATAAATCCTATGGTTATGTACACAGCACAACAGTATTTGATAGACCATCTGCCTATGTCATCTAGGCACCAGATTTGTCGGATGAGGGTTAGTTCCCATCACCTACAAGTCGAGCGTGGAAGGTGGCATAAATTACCAAGGTCCAGTCGTATATGTCAGGTATGTCAGACAGGGGAAGTGGAGGACGAGCATCACGTTTTGCTTAGTTGTGCAGCTTATACATTTGTAAGAGAGCGACACAAGATCCAGGAAACAGATTGTGTGAATATTTATACTTTTTTTCAGTTGCCATCATGGAAGCTAGCAAATTTTCTCACAGAAATGTTGCTTGTTCGTGATGCACAACTAAATAAGTAGCCTAGGTCATAAGGTTTTTTAAGAAGTGCGCCTACTATGTAAACATTTCGTCTCCTAGACCGTAGGGTCTTTAAGAGATCGTGAATAATCAATTCAATTCAATTATTCTGGAATTTTGTCTCTTCTTCGTTGCTCCTTTTTCTGCGTCCTTTCACTTGCTCCATGTTTCTGCATTCTAGCTCTTTATCTGTGCATTTTGTTTCGTTTGTTGCATTGAGCTTGGGTTGACATATATGCTATCAGGACCATTCTACAGAGTATCGTTTCTTTTTTCATTGTGATTGCATTGTTTTCTTCTTTGAGTTCCTTCGGCTTGTTGTTCCGTTTAACTTGGTTCATGTTATTCTCTTTTAGTCTAGTTGCATCATTCCGTCTTTAATTCTGTCTTTGGCTCTTCTTCTATTGCTGGTTAGGTTAGTTCGGTTATTCTTTTGCTAGTGTGGTGTTTTCTGGTTTATTAGTCATTTAAGATCTTTACGTTGTTGACGTCGTCATGGCCTTGCCTGTTGTTCTTTTAGCTTCATTTTCCTACCGCGGGTTACATTGTGTCCCTTTTTTTTTATGTTCCTTTGCATTGTTCCTTTGATCCCTCCATTTTATGTACCCATGGATCAGATTCCAGCTTTACTTGCTCATTCGGCTTCTTCATTTCTCCTTTGTTTCTGTCTTTTCCTTTCCCTTTTTTGCTCCATTTTCTTGGATCTCCTCTTCCTTCCACTTTACTCTGGTTGTTTTAGTTGCCATTTTTGCTCTCACCAAGCCATCCCCTCCAGTACTCTGGAACTATTGCTTGCCCTCTTTGCCTCGTTTGTCCCGATGCTCTCTTGTCTTTGTTATCTCGTTATCTCCTTTTATCTCTGTGATCTCATCTTTCTGTTGATGTCTTGTATTCTTGCTATCCTGCTCTGGATTTCATATGTACTCTGGTTGGGTGCTCTTGCATGAAAGTTTGCTTGAATCTATTATGCATGGATGATATAGGTTGGGTATTTTTGTCTTTGCTTTCAGAAGCATTTTGTCGTTAGGTGTTACTTTATGCATTCCAGTTGTCCTGGGGTTTCTTGTGCTCCTTCCCCTCTGCTTGCGTTGGCATCCCGCCTCGCCTCCTATAGTCTCGGCCTGTAAGAGGAGTTTGGAGGTAGGTTCTTCTTTGTGTCAGATGTTGTTGTACAAGGACCTTTCCCTAGAATGCCATGGTTCTCTTCTTATATAGAAGAGAACCACCATCCTAGGGAAAGAGACGTCTATTTTGGCGCTACGCTAGTTTTGGATCCGCTCTTTTCTGTGGCTTGTGCTTTCTATAGCGCAGGCTCTCGTTTTGTCTTTGTCATCTATATATCCTCTGTTGTTTGCTTCTTTCCTTCATCGGCTTTTCCTCTGAGCTGAACTCTTTATTGTGCGGAGTTCCCCCACTCCCTCCTCTGATATCTGGGTTGGGCTTTACATTGGCTATTCCACTCTGTTAGGGCCAATTCTTTTTGGGCGGCCCCCTTTTTTCTTGTGTATATTCTCTCTTGAGGATATTTTTGCTGTTGGACCTGTTGTATCTCTATATGTCTCTAGATATCTCTATATGTGTTTCTCTCTATCTCACCGTAGCAATGTAGCTTCCGGCAATTCTTGATGACTTCTCGATCCTGCTTTGTATATTCTTGTGTATATTCTCTCTTGTATATGTTTTCTCTCTTGCTCTCTTTTCCTGTAGGGTTTTCTCTCGAATTTTTCCCATTGGTCGTGCTTTTACTCTCTCTCTCTCTCTCTCTCTCTCAACGTAGCACTTGTCTCTTCTGGGTAGGCTTAAAAGGGTTCTTCTATTGGAGGTGCCTATTTTCTCTTCCTGGTGTAGCTTTGTGGCTTCTAGAGGGCACTGAGGGAAAGACCCCCGCAGTTGGGCCTAATGTATCTATATATTTTCTCTCTCGGCGTAGTAATGTCGCTTACGAGGATTCTTTATAATTTCTCTATTCTGCTCTTTTTTTTTCCCTCGTCGGATTCTTGTGCTCTGCTTGCCTTTCGAGCATGATGCATGCTTGGCCATAGGGCTCCTAACCTTTTCACGTTAACCATTTATGTGATCGTGTTTTGCAGTTCGACACGATCCTCTTTCTTGACATTGAGGTGGTAACCGATTTTCAGCCGTTCTGAGGTGGTTGCGGTTGCAGTTTTCATTTCTACCCCTTCTTGTTGGGGTGGGGGTTGGGAGTCAATATTTGAGGTTGCGGGCTAAGTTACAGCTTTGGTCTAGCCAGTTCTAACTTGGACGCGGTTTGGATGCGGCTTTAGGTTCAGGAACTTCGTGGGTAATGGGCCTAGTTATATGTTTTGAGCCTAATTATATGGCAGAGGTCATTCTTGGATTTTTTTTCACTCATGCTCACTCATGTTGGGGCCTCGTTATGGGTACCCCTGTGGCTCATTGCATTTTCATTCATTGAGCTCAATGGAACTCCACTTCGATGTTGTTGCACGAGGATCTTTTCCTAGAATGGAATTTCAGTAGATCGTTATATTAGAAATATGTTGATTGATTTATGTGCAAAATGTGGATTAATCATAAGTTATAACATGTCTTTGGCAAGCTTCAAATGAAGAAATTATCTCATGGACTGCACTAATTGCGGGTTATACTAGTATCGAATGACATTTGGAAATATGCTTTGAGATATGTTGAGCTAATGCATCCACATGCATGACATTTTGAAAAGCTTCTAGCATTTTAGGATCTCAAGGGAAAAGCGAATAAAACATCAAATCTCAATCTCACTCTCAGGAAAGGGATTAGTATCATTTTTTTTTTGAAGGACGTCAAAACTTTATTCAATATCATATAGATCAATTGTAGATACTCGCAAGGTCTTTAACGATTTCCGGTATGTTCCTACATATACAATCCATTTTGTCTGTAAAATTATAAGAGCTCAAATACATGTACAAGCAGATTGTTTTGCTTGGCGGGCAGACGACTAGAAAAAGGCTTCATCCCTACATGCAGGCTTCATAACTGTGTAACAAGAAAATTCAATCTCTGATAAAACAGGACGGTCTCCTAAATTTTCTACAGCCTTAGAAGATTCAATCATATGGCACATCATTTCAGCTGGCCTTCTAATGCTCATCTTGGATTTTGACCAAGAGGAAATGAAGAAAGGCACTGTGGTCTTTAAAACCTGAAAACCGAACGAAAAACAAAACTAAACCTTGGAAAAACGTCCTACAAAGAGCAAGAACAAAACTTTATTGCACAAATAAGCCGCATAAATAGTACAGTTCTGAGCAGAGATTCCATGGGTGACTTGTAGCTGGATTGAAGATCGAAGAAGGAAAGCTTCGGCCTAGGGAAGGAAATTACTGGGTTTTTCTAATTTCCACAACCGTTGATGTGAAATTATCCAGATTTAATAGATGATATTAATTTGGATGAGGTGACTTATCACGTAGACAACTTAGAATTGCAGGAAATGTTGCACCTGCCTTTAGGCAAACATGCTAATGAAATTGAAGGAGAGCACTTTCGAAAATTTATGTAAAGGGAAAAAACTATAATAATGTTCTAATTATTTTGTTTGGTATTTGGGGAGGGTATCTCACCGATGGTTGGGCCTAGATTTTGGGGGCGTATGTATCCGAAATGGTATGTGGATGGTATTTTTTGGACATGTTTGAGCTGGCTTCTGGCAGGAAATTGGTTCTGTAATGGAGGTGGCTTTCTTCTGAAGTTTTTTTTCTGACAGGAATCAAATCGGCAGGAAGAGGGGGGCTTTTTCGATCAAGGAGATCAAAGAAAAATCAGAGGCTGCTTCCATCAGAATGCTGGAGCATCAGAATGCCGGAGCAGGCTCTGCACAATCTTATGGCCGAATCTCATGGCCTTGGCTCCGGCTGCTTTATGCTGGTTCCGGCGGTTCATGCTAGTTCATGCAGACGCATGCCTTCACTTTTTTTTTTCCTTCTAATCATGTGTAGCGTTTGGACCATTGGAAGTGGCGGGCGAATTGTTGGCGAAAAAATTAATGGCTTTTGATTTGGCATAGAACACAAAATATTCCAGAGATCAATGGTCAGAAATCAAGGATAAGGAAAAAACCGACAAAGAATGAATTATTTTGATAAGGATAAGGAAAAAAACTATGAAATGAGAATTCTAATTAATGAAATACTGACATTATTCTAAGGAAATTCTATAAAGAATAGAATAGAATATGATTTTATCGTCCACGGAGACCAACTGGACCCAAGTACAAAGAGAGAGCAAAGAAGCGATTACTACCGGGATTAAAAAACCCCTCCAAGGGTTTTCGGGAAAAACCTTAGTAGCAATAAGGATGCCGACATACCGCACGATTATATACATAATCACAAGTACAAACGAGGTTAATGCCTGGACGGGGGGCATAACCGAAATCACAGATCCATTACCTCCCGAGGTATGATCCCAACAAGCCTACGCCAGAGGCCGCGGCTCGGTAGCTCATGCAAGGCCCGATGGGGCACAACTAAATCGAGCATACCGAGCCCGGATATGCTCGTGACGCCGGACAGCCCGGAGGGCGTGGCTTTCATCCTCAATGGCGCCACGCTGACAACCGACGGACTCTATCCTCACGCGGCTCCGAATCCATCTCCCCGTCTCAATGCGGAGGTGGTGTGCACTGTCGCGAATGGAAGCAATCACCTGCGCTTTTCATGGGTAGATGGGTGCGCAGTAGTGGTGTGGGCCCCTCGTGAGCATGGGATTAACTCGGCGTCGATAATTTGCCACCTTGACATGTGACAGGGGCCTCTGCATCCCAAAGCTTGGCCATGAAGCAAGCATCCAAATACGCTTCAAGGCGGTAGCGTTCCTTCGGTGTATGCACCGGTCCACATCGTGTGCCGCGCATTCCATAGCGAGAACCACTGGGCTTGCTTGTCTTTCCAAAGAAGCTTTGAGTCGGCCGGGCCCATCGCCACCCAAAGCAAGGTTAGGCAGCCGGGCTTCATCCATAGCCACCACCTTCACGGAAGTAAATAATGTGACGTTCAGTAGCGACCCTCTCGTAATGGAAGGAAGCCTGTCTCTTTGGAGCAAGATCCGATATGGGACCGTGGATTTCCTCCCGGTGCCCGCCAAGAAAGCCTTCACATACACTGCTCTAGATCGTTCCAAGTGGTGAGGGATATCACCGCCCCCACATACGCCCCATAGAGGAGGACCGGCTCAACCAAGCCCCGAACAAGTGTGCTGGTGACCCCATGCATACTGACTCTGCTTTGGATCTGTTGTTGTTTTGCATTGCATCTGAGGCTTTCCGGCTGCGGTGACCCGTAACGATGGATGCATCCCAAAGTGTGTGGTAGTAGAAAACTCAATGCCCAAATACTTATAAGATCGAGCCACCTCCACTACACCGCCTCGTAAGTGAATGAGGGAAGACGGGTGCCGGGATGATGGGACCAGCAAAGACCCTTGTCTTGGCCAAATTAACTCTCATGTCAGTGAATTGGCAGAAAGTGTCCAAAGCATCCAGGTGGCGTTGCATGTCCTCTGGGGTATATGCGAGCAGGTCAACATCATCAGCATATATGAGTTGCCGGATTATGTGGTTGTGTGAGTATGCACCAGTAAAAATTGGCTTCCATGTACTATGGGCCTGGTATACTGATTGTTGCCAAAGGCAAGACCTCCAGATTTCCTGGATTCAGTTGTATATTTGGGAAGGCGTGGAATATTGCGCCATGGTGGGTATGGTGGATAGACAGCCCCGATATCAGCCACGATACGAATTTAACGGTAACTTGGTTCGCGGTATTACTTATCCACTGCATTCTTGCATTCTTGTTTCTTCCATCAATGTTTTCTATCTGTTTTTGATGCAGTACATAAGCATTCCCTCCTTTGGAGGTTAAGCTAATCAAGTGGAATTTTTTCCCTTGCCAATTCATTTGATTTGCATAATGGGTGCTGCATCTATGGACAATTCTTATGAGCAGGTCCGGAAGCGTAGGGTTGAGGAAAACAAGAAAAGAATGCAGGTAGGATCATTTTTCTTGGTCTCATTGCTTTTTCATCTGTCAAATAAACAGGGCTGGATTTAACAGTGGGTTGTTCTGCCATAATTTTTTCATTGCCATTTTCAGGAACTGGGGATCAAAGATCTTTCAAAAAACCTTGAAACCTTGGCCTCCAAGTCGCCTATCTCAGCTTTCAAATCTTCGGCAGTATGCCTTTCACTTCTGAATGACTATTTACGTTTCTTTTTCCAATTTTGATTAGTTTCTTATTGCAGGGTAAGAAATATTCGCCAAGAATCAGGGTACCAGTAGACTGCTTACGAAGATCATCTCGTGTTGCTGGGGTTGCTACCAAACCAGATTATAGAGAGGTAGTAATAAAAATGATAGTAATTTTACTTCTTGATATTATGTGTTACTACAAAATATATTAATGTCTATATCAGGTGGAGATAGAAATCAGAGTACGCAGAAGGTATGCATTTGGGTTTTGATTTATTGTGTTATAGATTGATTTTTGAGTTATATTGATGCATTTGATGCAGTTTTGGCGGTGGCAGAGGTTCGAGAGGGCTTCCTCTTAAATACTGCTCTCAAGCAGCAAGGTTTGCAGCTGGAGATGCTGCAGAAGAAATAGAGAAGGGCCTGACTTCTGGCAAACCCTCCTTTGTTAAAATGATGCTGCAATCACATGTATCTGGCGGATTTTGGCTGGTAAAGATCAAAACCTTCACTAAATCTTTTAAAATATTGAATCTCAATTCCTTATCCCTTTTTCTTCGATGCAGGGATTGCCTTCATATTTCTGTCGTGCTAACATGCCTAGAAAAGACACGTTATTTGTGTTGGAAGATGAGAAAGGTCTGGAGTGGGAATCCCTCTACCTTGCATACAAGAATGGTTTAAGTGGAGGATGGAGAGGATTTTCTTTGGACCATGAACTACAAGATGGAGATGCTGTGGTCTTCGAGCTCATAGAACCTGCAAGATTTAAGGTAATCGAATCCACAATGCTTTGAGTAGCGCGTGTTTTATTCTAATTGTTTTTTGCTACCAGACTTACATTGTCAGGGTAGAAAAATATGAGGGGAACAAAGAAACATGTGATGAACTTTTGGATGCTGACACAAATGCCCCCAATAGTGAAGACACAGAATATAGAAATGACAAGGAGAATGAAGATGAGGATTTTGGGAACGAACCTATTGCTAAACGGGTTAAATGGGCAGATCAGAACCCAATAGAGCTCTTTGAGCAGGAGGAGAGTGATGAAGCAGAACATACTAGAGATGCAGATCTCAAAAATCAATCAAGGTTAGAAAGAAAGCAGATTACTCTCACTGATATGTTTGTTGTAAGAAAATCAAAGAGGATTGCATCTGTGAAGAAGGCATAACTTCAGTTTCCATAGTACTAACATCATATATGAGGGAAATCTGTGTGTATATTTTTCTGACCATGGATTCTCGATTTTGATTCTCTGTATTTGTGTTTCACTTGCTTATCGTTGGAATCACCTAAAAGGACTTTTCTGTGTGTTGACTCCAAACGCAAGTGGCTTTTAACGATATCCTACAAAGCAATGGGAGATAGGAAATTTTTAACGTGGGTCCCGGTCTTTATGTCTTGCCCTGTGCGTAAAATGTGGCTGGAAAGTATGGTCTCGACTTCGTTCTTTTCTTGTTCTAACAATCATCACGTCTTTGATGGTGTTGTTTCGTTCATGCACATATAAACCTCGTGACTGCAAAGTACATCGCTCTTAACGCCCTGGTCCTCAGGTTTACAGTGCTTAGACACCAAACACGCCACTGCTTAGAACAATCTTAGGTTGCAGTTTCTGTTGTGGGCTTATTGCATACTGTCCAAGGTAACCCATTTCTATGGACATCAAACCGCCCAAAACTAGAGATTTGTGTCACTTCCAAACTCTTCAGTTCTGATGATGACCATCTTCAATCTGCAATCAAAGATAAAATCAAAAAGCAAGAGAAAGAGGACAAATAATGACGCGATTACAACATGACACATATATCCAATGGATACAATTTTTAAAACACTAAAGTTTAAAGTCACAATTAAATTCAAGGCCTGAGAGCAATCTGAGACAACTAATTTCATGTCTAGCCATGTCTTGGCATATGGTAGAAGAATATTTTCTTAACCACATGACCAAAGATGGCACTGTTTAGCAGAGCACTGGGAACACGGTACCTATAGTTTCATGTATCTTCTGTCAGGCCAGCTCAAGAGCGCAAACATCCTTATGAAACATAACACGTTCTGACACTGTGCTGAGGGATTTTAGAATTACAAGACCTGCAAAGCCAACCAACAAGTTAGGAAACAGATATTTGACCATGTCATAGAAGGGGAAGGAGAAGACAAAACCCTGCTTGCTGTCAATGCTCTTCTGATCCAACATAAAGTCAGCTCTTGCTATTCATGGAACTATAATGTACTATTTTAGCACACCATATCCTGCGGCATACATCAAACAATGTGAAATGCTTCAGAAAACCACAACATAATTGAGCCTAGAAGAATCTTCAAATCACACCTTTAAATGAGAACTCATGCAGCCCAATGAATATGCCTGAATTAGCCATTTATTCTGAATGACTACTTATATTCCCGCTTCCAAGACCAGCATGTAATGGCATTTTTTTTACCGTATGCATTTCGTGTACTACAGTTGCATGCATGGTGCCTGAGCGAAACAGCAGGTGGCATGAATGCTCATGATTAGCTGACAAAAGCTTTATCTCTTCGAAGCAACGGGTTCCTAGCTCAACATTGTAGTGCACTCTGCAAGAAGACAGCAAAGCTGTCCACCCCAATATGTTTATTTGCTCTGTAGATCGAAGTAAGTTTTCTGCTTCACTGAATGACCCGGCACGACCAAGAAGGTCAATGATGCAAGAGAAATGAAATACAGTAGGCATAACACGACGGCTTCTTCTTAAGCATCTGAAATACCAACAACCTTCTTCCACTAGGCCAGTGCGACTACAGGCAATCAGAATACTAGTGAATGCCACTTCATTAGGCTCTATGCCATTTTGTTGCATATTTAGAAACACACCTAAAGCCAAAACACCTTCTCCATACTCTGCATAGCATGCAATCATTATGCTCCAGCACACATCATCTCTGTTCAACAATCCAGCAAACACTCTGTGTGCCTCATTTAGACTCCCACATTTGGCATACATTTCTATCAAAGAGGTGCCAATAGAAGCATCTGCATGGATCCCAGATTGTATAATCATATCATGAATGTGCCTCCCCTGTTCTAATGCTCCTAGAGAAGCGCAAGCTTTCAACAAACTGGAAAACATGATTTTATCTGCATTCATGCACATAAGTTGCATTTGTTCAAAAGTTCGAAGAGCCTGTAAATCTTCCCCATGTTGAACATAACCTGCAATCATTGCACCCCATGACACCACATTTTGACTCTGCAAATTTTTAAAAACATTACAAGCTTCTTTGAGGCTGCCACATTCAGCGTACAAGTATATCAAGACGTTTCCAATGGCCACGTCCAGTTGAATGCTGTCCTTAACCTGCTCGTGGATAAGTCTGCCTCTCTCAATGTCTCGTATGCTAGCACATGCTTTCAGTGCAACTAGAAAAGCCACTCCATTTGGTTTTATACTTTCCTGTTGCATTTTCTCAAAATAATTAATAGCAGAAGAAAATTCCCCCAACTGCACATAACCTGTGATAATTGCTGCCCAACATGCGACATCTCTATCCACCAACTGGTCAAAAACTTTGGAAGCTTCCTCTAGGCTGTCACTTTTTGTGTACATATTGATCAGAGCGCTCCCTATGAAAGCATCTAGGAGTCCAGTATCTATTATATTCTCATGGATTATTCTGCCCTGTTTAACTGCCCCCATGCTGCCACATGCCTTCAGAACACTTGAAAATAGAAATCCATTTGGTTTTATGCCCTCCTGCTGCATGTCTCTGAAGTATTCAAGGGCAGTGCAAGCTTCCTCATGCTGTACATAGCCTGTGATAATTGCACTCCATGATACTGTATCTCGGTTTAGCAGCTTGTTAAAGCTTATAGATGCATCATACAAACTCCCACATTTAACATACAGATCGACGAGTATGCTTCCCACCATATCATCCAAATGAAGTTCACTTGCCAGGATATGTTCATGGATAAGCCTGCCTTTTTCAGTTTCTCTAGTATTAATGCATGCTTGCAAAGCATTTGAATATAAGATCATGTTTGGTCTCATGCCTTCTTGTTCCATCTTCTCAAAACATTCAAAAGCCAAAACACCATAATTATGTCGTGTAAATCCTGAAATCATTACACCCCATATTACGATATCTAGCTTGTGCAGACTGTTGAAAACTTTGCAAGCCTCTTCGATTTTCCCACATTTTACATACATATCAACCAAGACACTAGCCAGAATACTATCTGATTTAAGTGCAGCTTGTATGACTTTATCATGGATGTCCCTACCTGTATTCATATCCCTTATGCTGGTGCATGCTTTCAATGCAGTCAAATATGTTACATGATTAGGCGTTATGCCCTGTTCTTGCATCTTGCTAAAAGCTCTTAAGGCCAAAACATCCTCTCTTTGTTGGGCATATCCTGCCATTAATGCATTCCATGAATCCACGTCTTTATTCAACAATGCCTCAAAGACTTTCTCTGCCTCAGGTAAATCTCCACATCGGGCATACATATCAAAGAGAGTATTTGCTAATACACCTTCCACTTCCAATCTACTTTGTATAATAGTAGAATGGGCAAACTTGCCTTCATGTATTGCTCCTATGATAGCACAGGCATTCAAAACACACAGGAAAATGCCTCTGTCTGGTTCTATCCCTTTACCTTGCATTTTCTTGTAGTATTGTATAGCTAGCAACTCCTTCCCATGCTGGGAAAAACCAGCAATAACTGTGCCCCACGAAATCAAATTTGGCTTCAAGCCGTCAAGTTGAATGCCCTCAAAATACTCTAAAACCTTACTGTCACCATATTGGGCATATCCTGAAAGCATTGAATTCCATGATACAAGATCTCGTTGTAAGTTAGCAAAGACTCTTTCTGCCTCCTCTAAGCTTTCACATTTAGCATACATGTCAATCAAATTGTTTCCCAAAATGAGATCTGACTGAAATCCACATTCAAATATAAGTGCATGTATAATCCTTCCCTGCACAAGCGAACCTGATATAGAGCACGCTTTCAGAATAGAAACAGAAATGTATTTATTGTCCTGCACGCAGAATAACTGCACTCTATAGTGAAGCTCCAGGGCTGTGGAGATGACGCACCCCTTGGCGTTTGCCAATGTAATTGCAGCCCATGTATACTCAGTTGGCGCTATAATTTTGTTGAAGATTGAATTTGCTTCGCAGCAACAACTATGATAGGCAAATAGTCGAATCAGATGGTCGCCCAAAATGGCGATTGATTCGAGCCCATTATGAAGCATAAGAGACCACACTCTCCTGCCATATTCTAAATCTCTTTTCTTCTCGCACTTTTCCAGAAGATAATATGCTACGTTTTTTGTAATAACAATTCCTTGCTGTTGCATTAGCTCTACATTACGAAGAGCTTCATGCAACTCACCGTCTTTACACAGCTTAGTTAAATCTTCAATAACTACAAGTCTGCTAGAATAAGAGGATCAAACCATAAAGATCAAACAAGCAGAAAACATAAAGTAAAGAATCAGACTAGATTGCACCTGTTTCTGTTAAGCCGTGGTATTCGCATGGTTCTCGGCACAACAAATTGCAATGTAAGTTATCATTCGAGTGCACTTTGGATCAGAAGAGAACATTGTTTTACACCATGAAGATTGATGACTAGACTGCTATGCAATATCAATGAAAACCTGGTGACGATGGGTTCATTTTTGAATTGCCCTTAAGCAACTCGTTGGGGGATGGGTTTGGAAATTTGGAAGCATATTAATGGTCTCAATTATTGGAAAATGGCCTCAAGTATTGGTTTTTCTTTAGCAGTGAAAAATATTTTTAATTTATTGATATGAATGCGAGCCCTGACGAGCTCGCCAGGCCCTTACCAGGCGAAATGGCATGCTCTTGGCCTTTACCTTACATAAAGGAACAAATGACGATATTTGGGCGCTCCTCCTTGATCATTGAAGCTGAAACATCCAAGAAATTCCTCGGTCCTGATGTTAGAAATCAGGTGACCATCAAGAGGACTATTGCTAAATATAAAATGGGTCGTAATAATAAGAAATATCGCCATCTGTTCCTTTATGGCTTTTTAGATGCCGGGAAATTTTGATATCCATCACAAAACTCATTTTAACCTAATACTAGATTAATAATACTAAATGGTGACTCAATTTCAGTTGGTGGATCTCAAAATCATTCTATGTTTGATGCACCTTCCTACACCTATATGCTTATTCCAATTCTGTAGCTTCTCAATGGCGAATCCTCTTCTATAGAGGTGCTGGTCAAACATGCCACATAATAAGGAAAACTTTAGAGGGACTAGCCAAGTGTACCATGCAATAAAACAACAAAAAACTGGAAAAGAAAGGGTGTGGAGGGAGTGAAAGCAATGGTTAAAGAGTGTTTACTACTATGTGAAGATGTCGATAGCATGCAAGGGTGACTCTGCCACATATAATCCACTCTTTCGATAGCATGCAAGAATGCCGATCCAATGGCCGGGATCAATGCATTCTTTGGTGCTTATAGAGAATGTAGATCGTCTTTTGAGCAACCATACCAACACATTGAGGCTTGTGAAAGTGAAAATCTTTATCATGAACCTTCTGGAATGTGGTCTACATCATGTTCAACTACTTAAAACTTCCACCATAAAGAACATCAAATGACTGTGAACTATATTAGAGCCCATATGCTTAGGGGATTCATAGGAATTCTATGTCTAAGACCTATACAATACTCCCATCGTATAAATATGAAAATGTGACGTTCCACATATTTACACGCCTTTTGGGTATAAATACATGACACGTCACTATGAATAATTAATGGTGCATTAATTATTTATAAGCTAAGGGTAGCTATGTTAATCATTAGTTATGAAGGTGGAAGCCTAACCTTAAATCCTAATTTGAATTTAGGGCTTAACCTAATATTAAAAGGGGCTAAAATATTAAATTAGCTAATAATAACCAATGTAGAGTTGCCACCTGCCCAAATCGATTGGGCAAGGCAGGCTTGCTAATTTGGGACACCCAAGTTGGGGCTTCCACCCCAATTTGTCCCAATTCGAATTGGGGGAGATTGGTGGAGAAGGAGCTGTTGTTCAACCATGTTCCAGCCAGAAGGATGGAGAGCCCGAGAGATAGGGGATCTAGATATGATTCCGGTTAATACCTAGATAACTTGGATTTTTAGATAGTCATAAGATCAACCCTTGTATGCTTAGAAGATAGCTAGGATTAACCATTGTATGAATAGATGTATGGTTAATCTCTATCTTATGTTCTATTCGAAGATATGGATGAATGAATGTATAATGATAGTTCTCTTTCTGTTACTCCTGCGTTTGTGGGGATTAAGAAGGGGTAGAGACCTAAAGGTTATGTAGAAGTAGAGATGCTCCTAGTTAGAATCCCTTAAATCCCAATAAATGCGGCCTGTGCACAAGAGCTCTCCTGGCTGTCGATGGTATGATGTAGCTGAGCACCAGCTAAGGATCATGGTGGTGAAGTGAGGGTGAGACCTTGCCTAGCGTGGCTACAAGGCTCCCTACTGTGGCTAGGTCTATAATTAGTCATTGCATATGGGCCGGGTATGGATCTAACACCTCCTGATTCGCAGGATACGTGCCTATAGGGTCGTCCTGGGCTCGATAGGCATGCCAGGGCGGCCTATGGATTTTGGGGGGTTGAAGTCAGGTACGGATGCATGATGACCTGACGGAACAACGATCCTCTAGCCACCCATGGAAGCACCGTGCTTTGGAAAGGATTTCCCCCTTTCCTGCCTCATCAGACCGGGAAGATGTAACCTGGAGTAGTCTCATAGGGTGATTCCATGAGATACGTCTCCGGAAGGCTACAACCATGTCATAGCATGATTCAGCCTATCTGCAAAGTGTGCACAGGAGGGACGGATGGAGTGGACTACTCTAGCCATTGTTCTATGCCAGCCAATGCCATAGTTATAATTCCGTCTGGTGTTATCCGGAGGCCTGACTATCAGTTGACCCCCTTGAGTCTGAGCCTGGGGTAGAATCCTCATTTATGGTGCATTTCCTATGTTATGTTGGTATTATGTTGTTGTTCGTAGTGATGATAGGTGAGCCAGCCTTCGTGGTGGCCTATTAAGTATTTTGTATTGTTGCGAGGTGCTAACATGTATGTACGCTTCCGCTATATAGGATTTCCATAAAAGGCATGGGACGAATGACACCTTCGCGTCCTTCACCCGGACACTTGCCCATCACAAGTGGTCCGAATCAGATGGAGGGCCTATCTGTGGTGACGGAGTCGCCGTTTTTGGGGATTCGTGTTTTATCACGATGGGAGCATCGTATAGGGCCAAGGAGCATCACAATGGTATCAGAGCCATGATTTTGATAGACCAGATTATAGCACTGGCATAAAGTTACTCCAAACCCATAGGTAGGATGATTGTTGGCCTAAGTATCTGAGGAATGAGCTAGTTAGTTAGAAACTTTTAAGATATTAAAGTGAGGTTATATTGAGGTTTTGGCAAAATGCGGTTCCTTTCTTTCAAAGGCCATAACTTTTTCTAGAAAACTCGGATTGAGCTGATTTTTATTTCATTGCGTTGAGGATATTTCATTTAGGCTAGAACAACTCTTGGATGGATCGCCGGCATCATCAATTTGGCTAAAAAGCAAAATCGGCACTGACAAGGTTCTGCGCGTTTTGAATTTGATTTGGGGCGTCCAAATCCTCCTCGGCGCCGAAATACGTGCCATATAAAAAAATTTCCGTCATATTTTTTCCCATCGTATAAAAACGCGTGTTATATTAAAAAAAAAAAAAAAACCTAAGACTGTAAAAACAGACCTTAAGTCTTATAGACCAACCTTTGGAACTAAAAGACTTCCAATTGCAGCCTTACCTTGGCCTTGAAACTTGTGGCTTCTTACACCCAATGTTGCTCATCACATGTACGCTTGATATAGCATATATTAATTCTTCGTCCGTAGGATCACCAAATAATCTAACATTTCTGATCTTCTATCACCCTCTTGTTATCTTCTCAATTACTGCTATATGTTGTATGATCCATAAGTCCATGTTCCAAGGTTACAGTTAGGCGCTCAAATTTCTCTATGACTTTTACCCCGCATATCATTGGAACCCTATGCTTTAGCATCCTCATAGATCTTTGAATTGTTATTTCTTACGTTCTTCTATGCCGATGTCATGCCACTATTGTGCCATCACCCTTACGTTATGTAACTCATCCCAAAGTTGTGCAGGTAGTAACCCTCCCAACCAAGTGGCCTACCCATGATGAATCGTACTCTACTCTTTTATTTTCATTTTCTTCTTTAATATGCTCTCTACGTCCCCTTTGGTTGTGAGTCGTCCTCCGTAGGGTCAGCGACCCATCTACTCCAGATATATTTTAACCCTCTTGTTGGCTTTTAACCCACTATTATATGTCGTATTCATTCAATAATCTATGTCTTAAAGGCTGCAGCTATGTGCTTAAATTTTCCTGTTTAAACCGCAAGCCACTATGCCGATATTGCAAATGACTTGGCATACCTCCATAAGCCATAGTCATGTTTTGATTTAGGAGTGAGCCTTTCTGAGATTTATAAGTTATTTAGAGTCCTCTTGGTGCTTGCCTTGCGTTCTTTAATTCACCCAAACACTTTAAGGGGCAAGTAACAACACGTGGGACCCAATCCAAAGTCGAAAGCCTATATGCCTCCTTGACATACTCCTATAGTTATGCTCATCATCCCGACCGTATCGTACAATCCTCGCGACCTATAAGTCTAACACATGTATTTCTCCATGCAAGTTATTGTCGTCTCCTTTACTTATCATTTGTTCCTGTGTACCAATCTAGTGGATGATATTCTGCACCAGAACTTCAACCTTTCTTACCTCCAACTATGATTTTCCCGCTTCATTGATCTTACATCATAGATATGTTGGGGAGTCCACATCACAATCCCTGGATTCTCTGACTAACACTAACACACAAGCTTCATTTAACTTGTTCCAAACCCTAGTTCCAAAAACTAGAGTGCGATCTACATGTTTTGCCATTTTTTCTTTTTTTTTCTTCATGTTTCCTGAATTCATATAATTTCTTGCAAGCATAGATAACTATGTCATACCGATTTATTTCTCGCCACAGGCAGTGAACACGCCACGCTACTCCAGTAAAGGATGGGAGATTGTGATGCTTCTTCGAGATAGGGCTGCCCACGACTTAGGGAGCACCATGCAGAGGGGATAGTCCTATTTTGAGAACACAAATGAGGAAGTACTCCTCGATGTCGAAGACCACCTTTGGGAACTCTATCGAGCAATGAACAGCTTGTTCAACCTCTTGGTAGTAAGCCCAATCATGGAGTATCAGGACATTATCCTCCAAGCTCGTCAGAAGTACGACTTCTTATGGTCCTTACGGGACATCACTCTTGAGATGATCGTGAACCCACTCACGTCTCCAAGTAACTATATAGATATATGATATCTTATTATCAATAATCTTCATGTTCTATTTTGTGTATCTTATCGATTCTCAGTGCGTCAATCAATATTACCAAGTACTTACTCGCAATGCTCTCGCTCTCAGTCAACAACCTTCCAACCAAGCTTTCCATGTCACTTTTCTAATGTTATACTTATATTTGCCTTCGGCACTATTATATGTGTAGCCCTAATTCGCACTCTCATATGTATAAATAAATTTTGTTCGATAAAGCTATGCTTAGGATCCTTTAAATATGGATGCTACATGTGTGTGTTCAATCAATCTTGATTTGATTCATACACATTTCTCATCTATAAGTAATCTGATTTTTGCTATAGATGCAATACAACAGCCTCCATGGGCTGCCACAGTGGAACGTCCGCGCTTGACTTACGAGCAGGAGATCATTCTTATCAAGCACCAAATGGCAGAACTGCAGGCGTATATTTTGCAATGTGCACCACTGCCTATGGCTTGTCATGTGCCTGTGCACGATAGACGTGTTAAACGCCCACGTCCTACAACAATATCCAGCTCCAATTTGGACTCCATCGACTCTTCCGAGTCTAACACTGAATAGGAAAAGTCCATTGACAATGATCAAAAAGTGATTGCCTCTACAAGCACTAGTATTTGAAGGACCCGCAAGCTCGTCCAATTCTCTGGCATAGATGCCGAGTCTTGGTTAAAGGAGATCCACCAGGTTGGCAACGCATATGGGGTGAGCCACCGCGAGACTTGCTATCAGTAACCTCACGGGTCCTGCCCGTAATTGGTGGGAAGGGTATGCTTCCGCTAATGGCTTAACAGGCAATAAGTGTGGGTTCAACATTTGCTCAAGCCTTCAAAGCTCGCTATGTTCCACATACTCATAAGTGTCAGCCACTCCAGACTTTTTATAGGCTGGCACAGAAACATTTATCAGTACAGGCTTACACTAATCAGTTCATACGTCTCCGCTTGTACCTGCCAGCTATTTCAGAACGGACAGCTATGGAGCGATACATTGCCGGATTGTCTGGCAATCTCCCAAACATGGTACGTGCATTTGCCAACAGATCAGTAGCTGAAGCTGCAACAATAGCCCTTGCATTAGAGGGGAAAGCGCCGATATCTCGACGGGCGTTAGATCCGACAGGGATCATGCAGGGATAGGGCTAGATGCATCCTAGGAATAGGAATGGGCATATAGGCATGATAGGATGCCTTTATCTACGTTTATAATGGGAATATTGCCATTCCTTATGCCGAGACGGATGGCAAGCCTTAGGCATGATAGACTTCCCCTTTTTTTCCTTTTCTTCTTCAAAGGGGGTGGTCCCTTCAACCACAACATATAAATTAATTTATAGACATTGATGCCTTGTAATTCTGCAGAGCAAAAGCATTTAGCTTAGCGCCTGCAGTACTTCTAAGGGTAGCTCCGGGCCTATGTTCTTATTGTGATACGTCTTTCTGTTTATTGCCAGGCCCTATAGGCTACGGTCCACCGAGGCCCAATAGTGTGCTTGCTTATATATTATATCTTGAGTGCTAATTTTTGACAGGACTACAGTCCTACACGATGATCATGTACGATCTATCTTCCATCATATAAAATTGTGGAAGTGAGAGAAAAGATGAGGTGTACAGGGGAAAAAAATCCACGTCAGCAAGCTAGATTAAAATGGAGGGCCAAGATTTCCTTAGGCAAAATAGGGCAATTTAGTGCCCTCCTATGCACGCGATCCTGCCTTCGGCGCTTGATTGTGCAATTCTTAAGCTGCAACAGTCATACTGGAGTAGTGCCATAATCGCTTTATTGATTTGAACAGGAATTTAGAGCGGGCAAACCTACTAAACTTACAGATTTCTAGTTTTGACATACAGCCAGGAATGGATTTCTAGTTTCTGTATAAGGAAGCAGGCTAAAGGACCTAGGAATTGGTGTTAGAAGTCCACAAATTGGACTGGTAAACCCACCGATTGTGCAGATTGGGCCTAAAAACCCATCAATTGCACTCCTTTAGACGGATAGGGCAACTTAATTCCTCTGCTTGAACGCCTGATGCACGCCATAGCATGGTAGGTTGTCCTGCTCCGCTTACTTTCGCCATATAGAAGATGTCAATCAACTCCCAGGCATGCGATTTCTCTATGTACGAATCTGTTTGCACGAAATAGATTGCAAAACTAGCACCAAATGGCCAGATTGAGATTAAAAAACCCAGTGAGTTATTATCTCTAAGGTAGTTCCAGCCGTTTTGAATGGATAGTAGAGACATCAAATTTATTTTAGAATAAGGCAGAATCAGTTCGAGATTGGCAGCCGTTTTTGCATATCTGATAACCAGGGGAGTAATCTTTGGTTTGCTGACTAATAGGCTAGGATTTGAGCGAGAAGAATAATCCATGCCTTTCCTTTCAATTCCGGTGAGCAAACCCACCGCCCACATCATAAAAAGGGGTTATTTCCTTTGCATCTCACCGTTTTTGTTGATCTCCATCCTCTACCCAGAGAATTGTTCCAGGATCAAATTCCAGCTCTTGAAATGTTCTTAGGGTTCTACTCCGGTGGTCAGATTCTGAATCTACCCTTTCTAATTCTTCTATTTCTTTGTGGGGTTTATCTATGGAGATTCGGTGGGTTCGGACAGGCCGGAGACTAAATCGATACAATCTAGTGCTATAAGGAATATCATAATATCTAATGGTTTAATATTTATCTAATGGTTTAATATGGATACTCCTTAAATCCTAGAGTGGATTCATTTTTATCATAAAGAATGAATTGCCTTAGAACCGTTTCTAGAAACAAACAGAAAAGCTCTGTATACGTTGGGATAAATCAAGGCAAAAACCAAATAGCTTCATGCACCCAAGGAACTCGAATGCATCTTAGTACTTCTTAAAGTTTAATGACATTTTTAATACCACCAATAAAGAATTCATCATTACCCCAAAGGTTGCTCTAAAAAATGGCCACATGAAATTTCTCACCATACACACAACACACGTTTACATAATCTTTATTTCGCCTATAACATTACTTCAAAAACCCCTTCAAACTATAGCGGCGGCAACGCCGCCGCAAAATCGTCTTGTACATGTATATTTTATATCACCTACCTAAATCTGTTCGATCTCCCTTAATTTAATTTTCCTTGTAATTTAACCACCCATCGTAAATCCTGGGGACAACGTAAATCATTATATCCCCTTCCACATAACGTTGTTCTATTAATTACCGTTCAACTTTCGCGGAGTTATAAATTGCACATTACGCGTCATTTCAAACTTGATCACTTTGAACATGACAACTTTTGTGTGACTTATAATTTTGCGTTACCTGTTTAAAGCGGGGAGACTTGCTTCCACCATGTCATGTGTTGGCCTAGAGCAAGAACAATCTTGATGCTAAGGACAACATCATTTTCAAGGTGGGGAAAATGTGACGTTCCACGAATTTATATGCCTTTTGGGTATGAATACATGACACGTCACTATGAATAATTAATGGTGCATTAATTATTCATAAGCTAAGGGTAGCTATGTTAATCATTAATTCTTAATGTGGAAACCTAACCCTAAACACTAATTCGAATTTAGGGCTTAACCTAATATTAAAAGGGGCTAAAATATTAAATTAGCTAATAATAACTAATGTAGAGCTGCCACCTGGCCCAAATCGATTAGGCAAGGCATGCTTGCTAATTTGGGACACCCAAGTTGGGGCCTCCACCCCAATTTGCCCCAATTCGAATTGGGGGAGATTGGTGGAGAGAGGAACTGCTGTTCAACCCTATTCCAGCCGGAAGGATGGAGAGCCAGAGAGATAGGGGATCTAGATATGTTCAGGTTAGTACATAGATAACTTGGATTCCTAGATCGTCATAAGATCAACCCTTGTATGCTTAGAAGATAACTGGGATTAACCCTTGTATGAATAGATATATAGTTAATCTCTATTTATGTTCTATTCGAAGCTATGGATGAATGGATGTATAATGATAGTTCTCTTTCTGTTACTCCTGCGTTTGTGGGGATTAAGGGGGGGTAGAGACCTAAAGGCTATGTAGAAGTAGAGATGCTCCTATTTAGAATCCCTTAAATCCCAATAAATGCAGCCTGTGCACAAGATCCCTCCTGGCTATCGATGTATGATGTAGCTGAGCACCAGATAAGGATCATGGTGGTGAAGTGGGGGTGGGACCTTGCCTAGCGTGGCTACAAGGCTTCCTACTGTGGCTAGGTATATAGTCGGTCATTGCATATGGCCGGGTATGGATCTGACACCTTCTGGGTTGCAGGATACGTGCCTATAGGGACATCCTGGCGGCCGATAGGCATCTTGGGGTGACCTATGGATTTTGGGGGTTTAAAGTCGGGAACGAATGTGTGGTTGCCTGATGGAACCACGATCCTCTAGCCACCCATGGAAGCACCGTGCTCTAGAAAGGGATTTCCCACTTTCCTGCCTCATCGGACCGAGGAGATATAACTTGGAGTAGTCTCATAGGGTGATTCCATGAGATTACGTCTCTCGGAAGGCTACAACCATGTCATAGCATGATTCAGCCCATCTGCAAAGTGTGCACAGGAGGGGCGGATGGAGTGGACTACCCTAGCATTGTTCTATGCCGATAGCGCCATTGTTATGATTAAAATCATTTGTTATTTGGAGGCCCTGATTGTCAGTTGACCCCCTTGAGTCTGAGCCCGGGGTAGAATCCTCATTTATGGTGCATTTCCTATGTTATGTTGGTATTATATTGTTGTTCGTGGTGATGATGGGTGAGCCACCCTTCGTGGTGGCCTATTATTTATTTGCATTGTTGCCAGGTGCTAATATGTATGTATGCTTCCGCTATATAGGATTCCCATAGAAGGTGTGCGACGAATGACACCTTCGTGTCCTTCACCCGGACACTTGCCCATCACAAGTGGTCCGAGTCATCACGGGAGGGCCTTTTCAGAGTGATGGAGTGTATTTTTTTTTTTGAGGGGGGGGGGGAGGGGGAAGGGAGGATTTCCCGTATTCATATGATGGGAGCATCGTATAGGTCCAGGGAGCGTCACAGAAAATCCCCTTCCCCAGCAACACTGTTGCCAAGAAAGGCCCTCCGTCTGGCTCAGACCACTTGTGATGGCCAAGTGTCCGATGAAAAGAAACGGAGGTGTCATTGGCTCCATCCCTCCTTTGGGATATCCTACACCATGGAAGCATACATATATATTAGCATCCAATAACAATACATAATAATATGCCATCATGAAGGGTGCCCCATCCATCCCAATAGCGAACATCATCCTAAACATACACTAGTAAGCATAAGCCCGGCATTGCCAAGCTAATGTCTTGGCTTGTGTTTTTACTTGGCATTTAACGTCCACATATTTGTAACTTCTGAGAACATCAGGTTGATGCTTTTAGAATGGACATGCTTATGTACATATGTTTATATAATGGACACAAGTACATGTGCCAGCGTTGTCGCGCATAATCTACTCTTCATATTGCCGTGTACATTAGTCAAATTCGTTAATCCATTATATTAAGAGAGAATCAAAGCATTGTCATGAGTTCTTGTGAATGTTCGATTAGAATTTTAATGGTCATGAACTTGAAACCTGAGGTCCGTCTTGTAATCCTGTGCTATCTCACGGATTAATCACTGAAAGGGTAACTTTTGAATCAAAAGTTCAGTAGACTTCTGATACTTAATGTCACAATCTTAGGTCTTCAACTATGGGATTTCTTTGAGATGGGTGAGGCCCGTTCCAGAACTTGCCTGGATGCAGAAGAGGGTCTAGCCTCATTGACTCATCTCAAAGCCGATGAATTAGCTTTGGCCATGCTGCCTATTGCCTGGAGCCCTGTCTTGAAGTCTTTCCTCGCCCGTCGTGGGGTGGGCTTGAGCTTTCTTCTGGTCTTTGAACCACTTGCTTTGTTCGCTTTTCCTTCTTGTGCCCTTTTGGCATATCTTTTCTCTGCCTGCCAGACATGAAGTCTTCTTTCCATCTCTATTTAATACCTCATAGGTTGTAGCTCTATCTGTTGCTCTAAAGGTTGGAGGACCTCGACAGTGAAAGGATTTAGGGACTTCCACCCAATAGAACTTCTTAGTGCACTCGTTAAAAGAATCTTGGTGTAGGTGGAAGTACTCTCCCTCAAAGATACACTCCCCATCACCAAGGTAGACATACCCTATATCTTGGGCAAGAGGGTACCTTTCGTCATTCTTGTGCATTAGTGATGGCTGCTATCTCCATCACTCTTTAAGCCTCCCTCCGAATGCGCTTAACAGGGTCGGTGCCTTCAGATGGCGGAGGTATAGATTTATAGTGGGTCTGGGTCTTATTTGGTTTGTCCCCTATGGTATAGCTGGCGCCCAAGGCGTTAAGCTTGTGAAGAAACTGGACGGTCAGATGAAAGATGGGATATAGTAAAGCAAAGTTGGAAATGAAGCGGCCGGCATGCTGATGCAAAATAGGTTCAATCTTGCCAGGAAACTCGACTAGATTTAGCCCTAACTGAGAAAAAAGTTGGACCACACTACCATCATTATTGTTGCGCTATTGCTAGACTAACCCAGAACTTTAGCAAATCATATGCGAATAGTTCTTTTTCCCAATATTCTGCTCAGGAGGCCAACAATTAGCACCTTACTTGCAAGAAACTGCAACCACTGGCTCAAGTTGCTTATCTTCATTTTGCTTATTGTTTTGTTTAGGCTTCTTACCCTAGTTTTGTATCGTTCCATGGCCTTTTGGTCCTCTTGAATATTAAAAGTTTGCTACTCGATTGTATCAATATTTTGACCTAGATCCTGCAATAAAAGACATAATTTTTGGAGAATAGAATCGATATCTAACTAGATATCTAATACAAAATGGATAGTTATGACGAAATGTGTAAAACGTGATAGGAAAAAAGTGATATGCAAGGGATGCGTTTTCTCTAGAAGTATTCTCCAAATTATATGTATGGCATCTTTTTTATGCGCAAATAATAAAAGAAATGAAAGATTTGACATGCACGTGTTACTTTATTCTCTTAATCTAATTAGATTAATTTTCATTATTCTTGATGTGAGAAGATAGAAGGGAAACGTTCCCTTCGACTTATTCTTTGCATACTTTACTTGTTAAATACTAGGATAGTAGAATCGAATTAAATTGAAAGGGGAAGAAAAAGTTGTTGGCATTATCATTAGGGGATACAATAGTTCTATAAATATGTTTGCTAGGCTATTTATCATCTTCAAGGGGCGGCATTGATATCTACTTCCTCCTTCCTGAGTTCAATTAATAAGTTATTAAGACTATATTAAAAGAGTTCCGTGGTTGATTTGGGTCATATGGATGTGAACATTAGGGAATAATGATATTATTAATGAGAAAGAGAAGATTAGATTAAGGGTGTTGTATTTCCTATGGGTGTGACCATCGAGATCACCTTCTGATAGTTTTTGAAATTCCTAATGACGAGTAATGGGGTCCAGGGTCTATCATAACACATCATGGTCGATCACGTGGGCAAGTGGCCCCATGATAAGAAACCCCAACCCCACATACACAAACTGAACAGGAAAAGAAAGGAAGAAATGGTTTTTATCTTTGAACAATAGGGAGCACAGCACAAGTCAGTCCGGTTGACAATCGACGTCAGCGTGGGGCCCACATGGCGTGGCAAAGGTGTGGGCCCCATGGGTCTTTGCAAAATATTCCTTGTGCGGCTCCGTTACATGGCATGGGACAACTTTGGTGGGCCACCCCTTGGAAGAGTCAACCTTTTAGAAGAAAGTAGTGATCAGCCTTTGGCACTTCACATGATGAACTTCTTCTTATGTCAACCTCAAAGATTGAGGTTTATATTGCATGCATCCTTGCCCCATTGGCACCTTTTTCCTTACCTCCTCATTATTTAAGGTATACTTGTCCCTCTATCATCCCAAATGGAGCACTCCACATCCAATCTCCGCCACCCATCTCTTCAATGGTTGCGATATCCTGCCATCTGCAGGCCGCCCTTTCACCCGTCACGTGGCAATCCTTAGAGCTTTTAGACCCCTGATATATTTTTGTGGAAAAAACAAACAGATCTATCTGATGTTTACAGAGATGGTGATATTTCTACAGAGAGATGGTGATATTTCTACAGATCTGATTGTGAATCAAATTTTTCGATCCTTGTAATATCTTCTCTTTTGGTTACAAGATGAACTCTTGGCGATCATAACTTGTTGTTGGACAGTACATGAAAAGTTGATCCTCTTGCCAACTAGGCGCTGACATGTCAATGCAAGCTAATAAGAACAATGATTCAATGGACCACCTCACTGCATGACCCATGAGTGTCCACCCCTTCCCTACCTCAAGGCATGATGATGAGGAGGAAGCATCTTGTCAACGGTGATACTGATGTGTGTTTTTTTGCCTGTACCACATAGTTGTGTCGGTGCCATGGGCCCTTCTTCTGTGTCGCCTTGTCCTTCCTAGCATCAATACCTAATCTACCCCGATAAGCCTTCATTTCTTCATTTTAATGGGGTCTATTTC
Source organism: Isoetes taiwanensis (assembly GCA_021234155.1). NCBI lineage: Eukaryota > Viridiplantae > Streptophyta > Lycopodiopsida > Isoetales > Isoetaceae > Isoetes > Isoetes taiwanensis. The sequence goes on along the minus strand of JAJEKV010000843.1, from coordinate 2,637 downwards.
AAACAAAATTATAAGGAATTGCACATGCTTTTTAGTTTAGATCAAATACTAGCAAAGCTAACAAAAGGAATGCAACATGTCTGAATTTTGTCATAGGCATGTGATAAAGTGACAACCTTGTGAGGCTTCTAAGCAACTCGAAGTTTGTGCCTATTTTGTCTTTGTTGGTTGTTCCTTCTTGAATCTAAGTTAATGAAATTCGACAATTAGGCATTGTCTTTTATCTAGCCCACAACAGTCTCTATCTTCTACGGATTTTGAGAAATATAGTTGTTACACCCTAGACCATAGTCAACTGAAAAGTGGCTACCTTGCTTGCCCTCTACTTTGGAGAATATCAAAAGAAGTGAAAGGTGGGAAAAGAGAAGTGTGACAGAGGAAAATTATTGAATAAGATGGGCCAAGTTCTCGTTATATTCTAATAACATCTTTACACATGTCAACTCTAACACCTGGGTATAAGGAATAATTACAACATGTGAATACTATATCATATATTTTGACCAGGGTACTGACAAGCCCAGGGCACCAACAACAAATAATTTTGCAAGCCCATATTTCAAACTTGCTACCTTTTGTACAAATTGTAAACAAATACTTTTGTCCGATACCTGTCATAGTCAACAACTACCCCCAAAATAAATAATGTTATGCAATTGGAAAGATGTCTTCAAGCATTTGGCAACATTTAGAACTTATGGTAGTGAGTTAATTATGATAATCAATAATATAACATTTTCTAAGAACACTTGCCCAACAAAACAAACAAAAGGAAAGGACTGTATAAAATATAAGCAATGCCCATATTGTCTTGTCACTTTTTGTAGTACATCTTACAACAATTGGAGTTTAGCTATACAAATGTAAATAGTTCATAAGTTCTTACCATTTGTAGATTAGAATTGAAGCACATAACTGGCTTGACTATATGATCCTTAGATGTATATGGCAAAAGTTTTAGATCCAACTTCTGTTGTTTTTTTTTCTTTCCCATAGCTACAAGCGGAGCAATAATTTTGCAATGTGTTACAAGATAGAAAATGGTCCTTTGTGTGTGGGTTTCCAAAAACTTTTCAGCCATATTATTGTTTGAGGGGGAACAAAAATACAAGTACCTTAATTTCATAGAACTTGTTTCCTCTACTAGGTGCCCCTGCATATAGGATCATATACCCTCCCAAATATATATATTTGAGCTAGGTGCGTATGAGAACCGTTCTATTTTTAATAAAGTATTTGTACCTCAACCCCGCCCAAATGAACTTTCTAAAATTATACACCAATGACATTCGCACTAGGCACAAAGAGCTAGCTTATCCATGTCGATTTGGTCCTAAGCTACAAGACGATACTATTTTCATTGACATGCAAATACTGAGCAAAGAGTCATTTAGAGTAGGTATGAGAACCATATTTAGTTTTATATAAAATTTTAAAATTATTTTGTCCCTCAACCCCATCCAAGCTTGCTTTCTAAAAAGCCTTTTTGTAGGTGCATATGCAATATTTTGATAGTTCTGACTCTAAGCTTCACAGTATTTTAGTTTAAAATTTAATTTTAAAACTCAGACTACCCCTCGACCCCACCCAAATGACCTTTTGCCAAGGGCCTTCGCACGGTACGGGTGACATAAATGACGCCATTTTTAGCCCTACATAGTAGCGCTAATTTACGGGTGTAACTGAATTTTTAAATTTTCTTTTAGCACTAAATACCACCCATGGGATCCTAAACCGTCGAAGCTTTCTTCTTTTCCTTCTTTTTTGGAGTTTCTTGGATCAGATTTAGAAACATAGCTACTCCCCATCGAGATCCCATTTACCACATTTGGTTAGCGTGGGATCAAATTCTTGTGGTATCTTTGCTCTCATAATAATTATCAGAAATCGGTTATTTATACCATTCTAAACAATCAATTGCCGATCATTAGATTCAACAAAAGCCCCAATCGAGATCCCATTACCACAGCAGTTAGCGGGGATTAAATTCTTTGTGTTGTCTTTGCTTCCACGGCGATGCTCGAGTGGGTTATTTGTACCATTCTAAGCGATCGATTGCCCGTCATTAGATTCAAGAAAAGCCCCAATCGAGATCCCATTACCTGCTTGGTGAAGAGCTGGGATCAAATTGCTCATCTGAACAATTTCTGGGACTCGAAAAAGTTGTTCGTTGGTAAACATCTAACCTTTGTTGACAAATCTTGAAATGGTAAATAATGTGGAAATGATTTCATTCTATTCTATAATTTCATGCTTCTATGTTGAGGACAAGGTTAATGTAGTAGATGTGGAGGATTGCATTCCATCTACTTTGATGCTTCTATGTTGAGGACAAAGGTTAATGTAGTAGATGTGGAGGATTGCATTCCATCTCGCTTTGATTCATCTCTTTTTTTTAGTGTGATATTTCAAGCTAAATTATTTGGGCTTGTATGTGAAAAGTGCTGGTCTGATAATATTTGGTGCGTTACAAGTTCGGTAGTTGATGCTGCTTAGCGTTAAGCATTTGGTACTATGTTTGCGACAACGGTATCGGTTAACAAATTATACTAACGAGGTTATATTGGTACTATGATTAAGCGGTAGTGCTTGCTAGTTAGTATGTCTGCGTATGCGAGTTAGTGATTTGGTTCTATG
>JAJEKV010000842.1:0-79903 GCA_021234155.1 Isoetes taiwanensis | reverse complement strand
GAGGGCCTCAACCCCCATTACTAGCTATTAGTTAAACAATGTGTTACATACATTGTTTTGTAAAATTAAAGTAGATCTTCATGAGGTCTATTTAAAAGTGTGCATTTTTTGAATAGAGTGATATCCATTATGCTTCTTCGGCCTATGGGATGCTGTGCTTGGTTAGTTGCCGCTTTTAATAGATATGATAAATTCAAAGAAGAAGTACAGCATACACGTGTCACCATCACATTACACGTCAGCAAAATCCGGCGACCCAATTTCTATTTTGCTTTTTTGCCGCTTTATATGATAAATTCAAAGAAGAAGTACAACATACATGTATATTGTACATAATATGCATTATAAATGCACATATATGGTCTCATCTCGCCTTGGGTATATCAAGGAGGTATTAAATTGGGTAGACAACAAGCCAATTGGATGGGGTCTCCTTCCTAAAGATTCATCTCCAGTTTATGTGAAATTAACTACTTACAAGTATATTTTGTTTTCAAAACATAGGCCAGCAAATTCAAACAGTAACTCTATCATAGAGGTATCTGGACAAACTTTTGCCTGCATTTTGCATTGAGAACCAGTTCTAATTAAATAATCCACAGACCGAGAGGAAAAAGAATTCTTTGAGAATTCTCAAAGCAAACGATAAGAACATTTCTAGAATATTACTCCAAACAATGAGAACCGGGAAAAGAAGAAATTTCATTAAAAGAAAGCTCCGAATTACATGTATTATATCTGTCTTATCCTCGACTGGAGATAAACAGGTGAAATGTGCGGTATTCTTGACTGGAAATGAACAAGTAAGAATGTAAGTTCTCCATTACTGGAAAAATGAACAAGTAAAAATGTATGGTAAGTTGTCACTGGAAATGGACAAGTAATCAATCTATGACAACGGGAATCAATCCTTCCACATCGGTGCATTCTTGATTAGGCAATCTATTAGTTCCGTCAATGGATCTGTCATCAGCTATTTCAATAGATCGCTCCTGAGGCTCGGGCATCTTTTGATTCTGATCCTTGGGAACTGTTACAGTAAGAACACCGCCATCTAGTCGAGCTTCCACCTCATCAAGCTTGATATATCCTGGAAGCCGAAAATTCCTACGAAAACTGCCCTCAGCACGCTCCATTCGGTGCCATTTGCCTCTTTCCTCCGCATTCTCCTTCTTCCTCTCTCCAGAAATTTGCAGCGTATGGCCATCCATATCCAGAATCTGAACTTTAATTTCATTTTTCTTTAAACCTGTCATAAAACAGCATACTAAATCCAAAGCAACGCAAATCTATTTAGGGGAAGCGGAAGTGGATCTTAAAGATTCAAAAACGGGATCATAGAGGCAGCCGAAGATATTAAAGATTCTCAATAACAGTATATATCAGAACACAGAAGAGAAGCAAGATCCATTAAGGAAATTGGATCCTAAAGATTTCGAGTAGTAAGCAAGAACGCAGAGCAAATGAAAAAGGGAAGCTAGCCAGCTTTTCATAGCAGCGCAAAAAGAACATTGGATTTCATATTCTTGAAGAATTACTTAAAAGATAATTCCTAGATTCTAACAGACTGACAATGGCAATCCTGCAACATTAGAAAATTTATACGAGAATTACCAAGATGAACGCCGAAAATTCCCGAACCGAGTAGGTATACAGCCATCCCAAGAATTACAACATTTTGGTAAGTACTTACCGGGCATATCTGCTTTGAAAATATGAGCTTCAGAAATTTCCAACCAGTCCACGCGAGTTAACCAGTCCACGCAAATTTCGGGCATGGCGCTCGCGTCCTGTGCAGAAGGGTCAGCCTCAAACACAGACAATGGATCCGAAAGCTTGTCCAGATAATCAGAAACAGACATGGCCCGACCAGCAAATGCAATGCAATCAAATTCCTGTAAAATTTTACAGTACGGAAAGTGGGAAACGAAGAACGGAAAGATGCTCTGGAATATTCAGGACGCGTGGATTATTAGCACGCGTGAGTGATTGTGATGCACGCCTGGATACGATTTGATGGACGCGTGGCAAAATTTGATCCCGCGTGGCTATAACTTGATCCCGCGTGGCTATAATATAATTTCTTTTGCCAACCTGGCATGATGACTAGCCTAGGTATGGGTTGTCCATATAATATTTATCCCCACGAGTGTAATGTTTATAAGTGGTTCATATAGACAATGTCATCTTAATGGTCTACTAGGGTTGTCATTCTTAGAACCTTATTTTCAAGATACGACTTGTATAAGCCTAGAACTTAGGGCCGTTTTTCATGAAAGGAAAACCTCGAGGTTTTTCCAAGGTGAGGTCGCAAGACGTGGGAAATTCCTATGAACGCCTAGCATTGCCTTACTTAGGGTGCTTTCCTATGAGCAGAAAACCTCGAGGTTTCTTGAAGGCCTAGTCTGCTTTTCCGATGTTCCCATGAGCCGAGAACTGGAGTGGCTGAGGTTAAGAACCTCATTTAGAAAATAATCCTCAGGAATACTTTTGGACCTGGGCCTGACCTCATCCAGGTCCGGCCGTCCATGGGAAAGCACCCTTAGGGGTGGGAAATTCCTATGAACGCCTAGCATTGCCTTACTTAGGTTTGGACTTGGAATTGAAGAATTCGTTTGCCATTTTTGTACGTCCATGCCACAACTCGGTTTTGTCTTCTTGTGGGATAGTTTTTGTCCTCTTGTGTGCAATTTTTGTCGTCTTGTGTGCATAGGCTTGTTCTTTGCCGATCATTTCTATTCCACACATCCAAGAAATGAGAATCAGGTTTAGGAGTTCTTAGGAACGATGCACGTTTGATGTCGAGGTTTACCTGGCCATGTGGCTTAGAAAATCCAGGAATTCCGTCCCATGGGAAGCCGGCCTTAATAAAATTAACTAGAAACGTGTGCCCGGCGATGCCGGGCATTAGTCATGGATGTGTGGAATGGGTAGATGTAATGGAGTTCATACGTGAAATAGATAGTTATAGGTTTGTCGTGTCCGTATGATGTCATAAGTATTTTGCATGTTGAAGTAGGCAAATAATGGATATTCCTATGAAGGATAAAAGTTGACCTTGCATTTAGGTAGGAACAAAATATTAAAGACAATGCCTACGAAACCTATTCAGATTTAGTTGTCAAAATGTCAATTTTTAGATTAAAGAATATCTACAAAAGCTATTCAAATTTAGTTTCAAAATGCTAGCTTCAAAAATTAAAGTAGATGAGCAGAATGTTAGGTGCACGTACACAAAACATGCACATCTTCAAATTCCAAATCTACTTTCAAAAGTTATGAAGGTGGGCAGGGATTTCATACACCTCGCCAGTGACAAAACGTTCTATCATTATTACTGAATGATAGGGAGTAAAGGGAACTCTAAGAACAGAAGGATCGATTTCTATGTTACAGGGAAGGCCAGTTACATGCCTTCCTTGGCATGTCAACCTGCCTCCACGCTGCCGCGCATCGCCAGGTTTCCATGCCAGGAAAGACATGTAACTGCCCTTTCCTGTATACATAAAGCAATATTCGTCAATTGTACTTTTATAAATACACCTTTTAATTAAATTGCAATGGTGGAAGTTGTTGAGGTTAGATTGGAACCCATGGTCTATGAAGATTAGTTGGTGTGTATAAAATATTGCCCTAAGCAAAGTAGTGTTGCCATCAATATGGATAAAAAATCTAGTGTGATTATTACCCTTGCAAAGATTTTGGCCATGACCAAGGGTTGTGAAACGTGGAACTAAAGGATGTTCAATTATTCCAGCGTTATCCAATTTTGGCCATGACCAAGGGTTGTGCAACGTGGAACTAAAGGATGTCCAATTATTCCAAGGGTTGTCCAACGTAAAGGATGCCCTAATGCCTAGAACAAAACCATGTTTACATTAAATTAAACACTTGACATTCTTTTAGATTATATTGAATTGCTCAATAGCCTTACATTCTCTTAAATTATATTGCATTTGCTCCATATATATAAGCCACACGTTTATTATGCAATTAAGACAGTTGAAACAAAAGAGCTTTTAAGTTCAGAATTGGGTTCTCCAAATTTTGGCGTCATTAAAATTTGATGTTCAGTGAAACACCTAGTTTTATGCTAAATCCACCTCCCAAAGAAGAAAACATGGACAAAAAATTACGTGGAGATTGACACATTCGTTTGGATGCTCGACAGTCTAAACAAATCCAGATTATACTTTGAGATCAAAGAGAGACTCAATAAATTTTATAGTTTTTGCTTTGGAATAGCAAAGATAAGATACATCTTGGAAAAGGAATGTTAATGCAGCGCATTCATATAGGGTTCAAACAAAACGAATAGGACTCACTCAATTATTCTGCCTAGCAACTTGGCTTTGAATTGGACACAATACATCAATAAATGTAAGCAAATACCATGACTATTTTTAGGCATTGCTGCTGTAGCATTTGTGCATGAAAAACAATCATAAATATCTCAAGAGTCTGTAGTATGCAGAGATACACAGTATGGCAGCAATTTCATGTGCGAAAATGATGGAACAGTAACAACCTTTGCCTTGAGACATAATATAAAGAATAGAATAGTTTTTTAAAGAGACGTCCTATAATAAAAAGGATAGGTAAGCAACAAACTCTACAAAGGAAATAATTCTGTGTAGCTCATGCACCAGCATCTGTACTCATTCAATGATGGATTTTAGGCTGTGTAAGGTCAATGACTTTTGCCACAAAACAAAAGCCTTATTATTTGCATGACTCAAGCTATATGAGCTTTATTACATATACCTAGCAGACTCATGAGAGACCACTTCTAAGATATCTACCAGACCTTCAACAGACATCATGTCCACATCATTAATCGAAATCAATGGCTGCCACAAATAAGAAGTTGCCAGCCACAAAGGAAACAAAAAATTCAAAAGTTTACCTTGCTTTGAAGACGCTCTTGTGCAGCAATATTGACATCTGGACACAGCAAGAATATATCTGAATAATTAGATGCAATTCACAAAAGACTTCGTCCAAAGTTCTGAAATACACTGCAAACCAAGAAATCAGTTCAACATAACTTAAAGCATAAAAACACAGGAAAAACAAAGCTCACATTGATGCAAAATTAACTGCTTAGTGGATGTCAATGTATGAATATGAAATGTGATGAAACTCTGATGAAGATGGAGGACTACTACCTGGTAAAAGTGCAAACACAGGTAAGCTCTGTTTCGCATGGCTTGATCTTGAGAGAGCTACAACTAATGATGCTTCTCCAATGCTACATACAATATAGATGAGCCAAAAAATCGAGATCCATTTAAACAAATCCAAAGAGCACAGGCACACGTAAACAGAACCAAACCTCAAGACAGAGACATCAAAAACCAAATCTACCTAAATATTGCTCGTTGCTCCGTCACATTCTGGATCCAGGTGCCCGCTTGCAGGCCACCACCGACATCTGATCCCACACCTAAGGAGACAAAGGCGCCGGTACCTTGCCGGGCATCGGGGGAGATGTTCGCCTGCTGGACACTCATCCTCGAACCTTTTGGCCTTGAAGTGCTTCAAGGCCAGCCCGCCCTCTGGGGGACATCACACCCGGCAAAGGGAGAAGTACTTTCGGCTGACTCATGACCCGCCCGAGGGGCAGCGCTGCATACGCCCCCCCAAGGATGGCCCCCATTAGTTCGTGGAGGAGGATGTTGAGGAGGGCCCTTGCAACGGGCCGGCTAATGGGAAGGCGGTGACCTCGATGGTATCTTGGGCGAAGTTACTCAAATGGGCAGGGCAGCCGCTTGTGCCGGTCCTCACTACCCTGTTCAACAGAGCATTGCAGGAAGGTCTCCCCCGACAATGGACCACAAGCAGGGTTGTTCCCATTCACAAGGCGGGCGACCCACACTGTCCGGCCAATTACCGGACGATCATGGTCAGTTCAGTATTTGCCAAACTCTTGGCTAGCATTCTCGAGCAGCAGTTGACCCGCTGGGCAGAGGCCGCAGATGTGCGGGCCCTCACACAGGCAGGCTTTAGACCCCGCCACTCAACGATTGACCATATCTTTACACTGCGGGCACTGATTGAAGACAGCCGGAATCATCGGCGGGACTTGTATTGCTGCTTTGTGGACTTCGCGAAGGCTTTTGATCTGGTTCCCGGGAAAAAGCGTAGGGCTAGATCTGCCAACTGGGGCTCTCATTGCACGGTCGAGAATGCCATATCACGAGTTGTATGAGAGTTGTTTTGGCGGGGATGCAGCCCGGCGGGCCGAGCATTCACCAGTAGTATCGGGGTCGGCGGGGTTGCCCCTCTCGCCAACACTTTTGGCCTCTACATTGATCGATTAGAGCCCCTTCTTCGAGCATGGGGGATGGCATACAACTTTTGCACCAGGTCATCCGCGGCTCATCTATCTCGCGGGCGATGTTGGCTGCTGGCCCACACCCCGAAGCTATCGCGGGGCTCACTTGGATGCCCTAGACACATTTTTGTCGGGCTACTGAGACATCTTGGCGTGAATCTGCCAAGACCGGGGGTGGTTCTCATATCCTCTTCCGTCACCCCATGCCTCCTGCACTCACATATCGGGGGCAGCTTTGTGGGCGATCACGCCCACCTACAAGTACACGGGGGTGGAGTTCCCCTCCTCCTGCTCTGGGGGAGGCGCCTATCCGCTATGGTGACAGCCCAGCCGGAAAGCTTTATGCCATGCGTATCAACAAATACCACCGGCAGAGCTCTCTATGATTGGGGCCATCGGGCCACATCTGCTCGCACCGGTCGAAATTGGCCCTTCAGATGGGGTCGAGGTTTGGGGCCCGGATCGCTCTTTGGCGACTTCGAATGACTTTGGAGCAAAAGTGAAGGCATTTTGGCACCCGCACTTAAGGTTAAACCTTCACCCCCTTATCGATTCTCAGCCGCAGAAACGATTCTTGCCGCTTGGCCGGCAGCCCTGATAGACACATCGCCTATTTTCGCAGTACTTACCATGGGTGATGCTCGCCCCCGCGACCGGCTTACACCGTGGCAATGGATCCTCAGCCGGCTTAGGGCCCATTTGAGGGGTAAGAGACATCGCTGGTTCACCCGATGGAACGGTAGAGCACGTGATGCGCGTGGATACACGCCGGGCGATCATGACACCTGTGGGAGTACCTAGACGCTTTGTTTCCTTGGCAAGCTGGGACCCCCGCACTTAGAGCAGGTCAAAAGCGGCCCATTACAAGGAGCACATCAACCCGTGTTAGCCCGGGTCCACAAATTCTACTGCGTTCCCGGCTGCCCACAAAAAGCGCCCGACTCATTGCCTCCATTCGCCTGAGTGCCCACCATCTTCGCGACGAGGCGGACGAGTGGATTGGGGAGCCCCCGGGGACAGGCTGCTGTCGGTCTTTGTCAAGCGGGTGCCATTGAGGATGAGGCTCACACTTTCCGAGTTGCCCAAAGATTCATCACATCCGGGCGAGATATGCTCCCTTAGTACGGCCGGACTTGCCCTTACATTTGCTGATGAACACACCGTCAGTACGTGCCCTGGGGTCGTACATTCAGGAGGTGCTAGACCTGCGAGGTCACCTTTGCCCCCGCCTGGCTGCTCGCTGATTGGGCACTACGGGTGCGGTGCATGACTGTATATATTTGGGTATTTCTGCATTGTATATGTTAGCACAGTTTGTCAGGGGCTGATTCTCGCCACGGTTTTCCCTTGAAACCAGCGGGGCGGGGTTTTTAATTCGGCGTAATCCGCTTGCTGCGTTTTTGTATTGGGTTGTTAGTCCTGTGCCTCCTGGTTCAGGACTATTCATGCATACGACGGACCAGGTCAAGGTTAAGGATCCACAGCAGAGCGCGGGTCAGCCGGCCCAAAGCCCAATGAAGACCAGCGGCGGACCACGCTTGATCAAAACTGCGTCCCACAACAAGAGGCGCCCTTCGGACAAGTGATGGCTGTCCACCGCCAGCGTCGGCGTCAGCCCGATCTCTAGGCACTTCAAGAGGCACCGCCAACATTCCTGCAAATCAGGCTTCATTCCAGGAGTCGGCACCGAGATCAGTCAGTATGTCTATATTGGGCCCAAGGCCATTGTACTATATATATGAGTAGAGCTAGCACAAGAGTTTTAGATGAGTTTTGAGTCTTGTCTCTCTTGATCTTCTCTCGATTAGCGAGACTCATGTATGTTCATCATTGATATCAAGGAAGCTTATCATTTTCCTCTCATTGTTCCCTTTTGTTTACGTTTCTTCTTCTTGTTCTTTTCTTGCAAATCCAGCGTGACATAGTCCCGTTCTCTGTTAGATCAAGGGTCCTCCACGGGGCTGTCTTGGGGGAGTTTAGCGAGATGCGATTCGATTTTCCTTTCTTACGTAGCCATGTAAATAGAAACTTCACGCCCGGAAGAACTTTTCCTGCGGCGTCTATCGCTTGGAGCGCCATCATAGAAAGGAAAAATTTACGCGACATGTATGGCTCACGCTTATGACATTGAGGGAGGCCACATTCGGTCTAGGGCTCGGTCGGCCACCCACCCCTCATGTCATGTCTCGTCCAAATTCTCGCCTCCGGTGTGCAAACATTGCTCCCGACCTCGGTCTCCTCATCACTATGTCGGGAGCCCTATCGGGCTCAACCTGCTCAATCTTGCTTTCATACCCCGAACATGCCTTCATCCATCGGTCTTACGGCCATACGCCTTTGCCTTCACCACCCTCATCTCCTACCGGGTGGCGGGGGATATCCACATGTCTCTTTTGCTCCTCCCGGGGAATTTCTCTTCCCTACATTTCCCACCGCTCTTCCTGTTTACAACCTTCACCCTCAAAACCAATGATCGGCACCTCCAAGTACCTCCACATCCGTAACCCCTTCATCGGGTCCACCTCAATTTCCCTCGGTCCTCATGTTCTGTCCGGCCCAAAGACTTTTCCCCCTACCTTTCAGACCCTTAAAGTGACTTATCCTACCTTTGGCAACACGAAAAGGCAAACCATTAGACCAAAGTGCCTGTGCCCACATGGAAGAATTTGAGGCTCACGGCTGTCCTAAATGGTCAAATGCGCAACCTCAAATGAAATTCCACATCTTTTTCCACCACGTAGCGTGGCTCCCTCATCAATGGCTCATGTCCAACAAAAGCCATTGGAAACAAGATTGGTCGGGAAATGAGAACCGCTTTTCTTTCTCACTATGGCACCACGATGATGATCAACTTCATCTCAAGCAACTCAATGACCTTCAACAAGAGCCCGCGGAGTCCGGGATTTTTGCGGTCGACTTCACATTACGCTAAGCAAACTCAAGGAGTACCCCACGAGAGCGGATCTTGAGTCCGGTTTCTCCAAGGACTTCCTCCACTATCCGGCCTCATGGCCCGAATACCGCTGCGCCCCAAGACTTTGGAGCAAAGCTATCGATCTTGTCAATCACTTTCGATCAATGTTTCCTCGCGGGCGTGGCTCTTCGGAGCTCCCCTTTCATTCCACCCGATCATGGTTCCTCGGGCTGCCTGTTCAACCTCAATACGCCAATCCAGTAGTCCTTGATCCGGATCTGTTGCCATATGCGCGAAATATCAAGGCCACTTGGCAAATGAGTGCAACTCCACCAATGGCCCGCCTCATTGTAAACGATGCAACATGTGCAATCATGCCACGGAAGAGTGCACTCGCACTCATCCTACACACTATAACCCCAAAATCTACTCTATACGTAGTTTTTTGCTATTGTTTTTGCAATAAAACAACACTCAAAGACCACCCATATTAATGTTCCGAAAATGCTAGAAACAACGGTAGTTTGTTAATGTAGTTTTTTCCACACAAAAAAACACATAGTTTTCATGTGTGGTTTTTAGACAAAAACAGCGCATGCTTTTCTGTGTGGTTTTTACCCGTGGTTTTTAGAGAAAACAACATTTAAATTTATACATAGTTTTCCCCCAAATAAAAAACAATATATAGTCTTTAAATGTGGTCTTCACCTAAAAACAATGCATATGTAAAAAATTTAGCATAGTTTTCCTTTACGTGTCCATGTGTTGTTTTCATTGTTTATAGTGAAACCACGTGTTGTTTTCATACTGATACACATGTTTTTTTTCTATTGTAGAAATATCAAAACTTAAGAATTGCAGTTTTTTTGTTGTCAAGAGCAAAAAAATTGCATAATTGCAATAGTAAACAAATGAATTTTGGCATTATCTTATGATGAAATTACAATGCATGCTGTCATATGTCAAGAACAGCCCAACAACATCTGTACACACAGAGTTATCAGAGCGCAATTGAGTTTAAACATATCAAGCTTGAGATGATACAAGTGATATCCAAGGCAATAGATTTAAACCATCACATCCTCGTAGTTCTAGAAAGCTTCCTTTCAAAAGGGCTAGCCATACATCAGGATAAGACATTGAGGGCAGGAATAATCAAATGATCCACCCTTATGCCTTGAAGCATGCTACTAAAACATCGATACAGCAAAACTCTTATTTGCTGCCATCTCAGCCAGATAGATGCAGCCAGGAGTCACTGCGTTTGTCTGTCTGCATTATGGAGTAATGCCTTTTGCTCGCCGTACTTCCCTCTGGTTTCTACCTCTCTGATTCACATGCAAGCTTCTCCTACAAAAAAAAATCTTCAAGATCAAAGAAACAGAAGCAAATAATCCAAGAAAAAAAAGCAAATAGCCCAAGAAAAAAAGCGTTTGGATCCTAATACAAGAAGGATTTGGATTATTCAAGATGAGAAACAGAAGAACCAAAATAAGTTTCTTGTGCATTTTTTGTGGCAAAAAAAGCAGACATTTAGCCTAACTCTGTTTCCTTCTTCGTACTATGTACCCATAAGAGCTAATTCTGGCACCATTCTGCTGCTTTACTCTGCAAGTTCAAGGGCAAGAGAAATCCATGCAGCTAAGGGATAATCGCATGGTAGCAAATCAAACTTAGGCATTAATCGGGGTAACTAGATTCAGATCCAACAGCAGAATGAAGAGATTGGAGTGGATAATACCTGAGTATGGGCCATGCAGCTCAGACGATGCAGCAAGATGGCGAAATTCTAATCGCCTCCTCCCTTCTGCAACAGGACCTGCCAATTTACTAGCATGGGATCTGTCGCTTGTTGGAAGACCTATTCTAATGAAAACCGTGGCAAAGAGCTTCTGCAATGCATGCATCATTATCCGAAGAGAGGCACCGTAAGTTTTTTACCTCAAAAGCTGGCCAATCCAATCGCCGGAGAGCTTGAATGAAGAAGATCAGAGCAAACGGGATGCCATCTTATTTCTAAGTAAGAGTTTATGCAGCTTCAGGAAAAAAAGGGGGACAGAAAAGAAAAGCTTCGGCCCTTTGGTTGCCGGATTTGTCCAACGAAGATCTGGCCGCCATAGATGAAGCAGTAGATGGCTTCTGATCTGGCTTACTTCCATAGATGAAGAAACAAAGGTATCGCCATAGCTGGACTGGAGCAGAGCAAAGCGGTCGAGACGCGAGACAGGCAAATGAACCAAGGCGGGAACAGGCCCGTTAATTCGATCCACCAATAGAATGAGAGGACCTGGATCACAATCCAGGCCGTCCATTTTGGCGTAATCTCGGCGGTCAATACATGGGTTTTTATATATTTGTTAGTATTTAGCTCCCACACAATCACCAAATTGGCTTAACTTCAATCTTGATATTTCTAGTCTTAATATGATCCCAACAATGACTATCAATTCTAGTTAATCATTGACATATTAACTAGAATGTTACTGTAGCATCGAGTTTTGACCAAATTACTGTATAACTATTGACCACATATTAGATGCAACAAATTTGACTCTTAACACTTCTTTAGGCGATCATTCCTCCTTTATTGAATTGATCCGAAATCTATACATTATGTGAATTCTATGTACATTTATACAGGTGATTCCTCGGCGGTTTTGCTGTCGGTTTTAGTTGTTATATAGATGGAGCCATTTAAATGGTGTTGCCTCCATGTTTTGTGCCTTAACCGACTCGTTTAGAATAGCAACTATATCCCACACTCACATCGGGACAAACTGGACCATTAAACCATTAACTCTTAATTTAATGGTTAAGATATCTTCAACTCTTAAGTTTGAACAACCTAGGACTACTAGGTCATTCGTCTTTGCATAAGCACTAAGGCTTAATACTTTGTCAGGGTAACCTCACTGAGCTTGAATTTCCCTTAGACACTCAACTGTAACCTCATGGATTAAATTTGCTTGTGCACTTGGGATATCTTGTAGCAATATCTTTAACTCAGATAATATGCGATGAACCTATGATTCTAACAATATTACACCTTCAGACAATATTGGAAATTTAAAATGTCCAATAAACATTGTGAAAGTATTTGTCGTCAATGACATCAACTAAGGCCTAGATTCCACTACGCCATCAGTTGCTACAGGGACAAATCAGGGAGCCACAAGTAACTAACTAACACCATTATTGGTATTCCATTGCAGTCTGAAGCATGGGTGGAAGTCTCCGACATGACGTGAGATATCACAATAATTACAGCCGAGGGATCTTGTCCGGAGTTTCCGTAAAATTTGCCAGCTTGAATAAACAAAGCCTAGATTTACAAACTACCGGAGGTGCAATGGAATGTAGACCACGGTAGAGAAGCCCTAATTTATTGCCAACACCTGCTAGTTCTTGCCAACAGATCTAGAAATGGATTTGAGCCTAACTCTAATCAATTTGGATTGTATATTTACCCTATGATGTGTCATTAACCATGACCAATACCATAGAAGGTTCTTTATGACACAACCATGACCAACATCTTTAAAGTTTTTACTAGTAATGGTGCCCAGCGTTGCTGGGCATAATTTGAAAATCTGTAAATGCTGAAAACTTGTACGTTTGCATAGAGAAACTTCTGGGCCCTTGGATCATCTTGGGAGCATAGAGAAACTTCTGGGCCCTTGGATCATCTTGGGAGCATGTAGGAATAATTGTTGAGGTTGTTTCCATATTTGAATTTATGTTGTTCATATCTACAAAAGTACACATTGCAGAGCTAAGGCATAGTACAGTATAAAAGCTAGGGCTATGAATGATATGTTTGCTAATTAAAAGTGAAGAAAGCCTAAGACATTTTTTTGCATGATAACATTATCTTTTTTATTGCACTGGTTGCTATTAATGTTTGAAAAAAGTAAAGGAGCTTTTGCACGCCCTTCCGAGTTCTTCATGCATTCATGCAAAGCCCTTTTGAGAAGGCCTTGAGAGTTGGCAAAAGCTGGATGGTCCCATGTACAATGCAAATATACTGTATCTCACAGTTAACTTGAGCAATTGGTTCACAATAATCTACAAATACAATCCTGGCACCAATGAACCAGCAACTCCAGATCACCAAGATAAGCAACTGGGTGTTAATTCAATGCTTTTTTGAATTATTGCATATTCACTGGATCTTAATGCCTGGCAATTATTGCCCACATACATGATCCACTTCCACATTTTGAATCAGGTTATAGAGAGTTCAGTGTAGCTTTAGATGTTCAGTGTAGCATTGAAGTTGTGGGAAACGTATAACCAACCAATAACATCAATGAAATTAAATTTGTAGATGTACGAACACAATGATAATCTCTCGGTTCTTGAAGTGGCCAAATTAAGATACAATTCAAGCACACAACCAAAATCTAATGCTATATGCTACCTCTGTCTGCACACATCTACAGCATCATATATCTTACCAACTGCACTGGGTACCACCATGTTCTTTTCTTTGTCATACCTGCATTGAAGTAAGGGACGTGTAAATAACCAACAATATTAGCTAAATTAAACACGTCCAATAAAAAAACAATATCAGCTAAATTAGATTTGCAGATGCACAAACACAATGAGAGTCTCCCAATTTTTTTTGAACCGGCCAAATTAAGATACAATCTAAACACATACAAATGCATTTAAGCTTGTATATTTCGTACCTTTATGCTACTTTGAGACTTCAAATGGTTCCAAAACAAAAAACCTGTTTGTACTTTTTACCAGGAATGCTAACAAATAATCTTTGAGATGTCAAATGACATTGACATCATCAAGTCATCACAATTATTTGTCGTGACTGTATTGTTACATGTTAGTCAACTTTTCAAATATCAATTCATATAACTCACTGAAGATATAAAGGTTTCTTTACCTCCATTTATGCTGGTAACTACATTTATGCTAGTTTATATAATACTCAAAATGCAAGGAAGACATAAAGGTTTCTTTACGTCCATTTATGCTGGTAACTACATTTATGCTAGTTTATATAATACTCAAAATGCAAGGAATGGTCACGACATTTATCAATGCGGGTAACCATCATCCAATATATCTTGAATGAGCACCTATTAAAGCAGGTTTGCACATGGAAGCTTCTAGATTTTTTTTTACCATACAAATTAAATAGGTCATGTCTGAAGATATGACCATCATGAATGCTAATGCAAGTGTGGCAAGAAGTGATTGTGTGAAATGACCTATATTTATCTTCTAGATTGCCATATTGCTGATCACATCTTGCATCTTCCATACGATAAGGTTTCTGTCAGGGTCTTTAAAAGGGCCTTAAAAGCTTCCACTTGTATTGTATATTTCGATAAATGCTGACCCTATTTTGTACAGTCTTATATCTTTGAAGGGTCTAATACTTATTCAGTGGCAACCCTTTCCTCTTGTAATCATGGTATTTTGCTTCTGGAAATTGTGAAGATGATGTTCGAAGGAACTATTTGGACATATAGAAGCATTTAAAAAACATAAATAGATGTTGGAACAACTGTGCATATTTAGTGTCCCATGAAAGTAAAGCAGGCCTTATTCGTATAAAAATCTGCAGCTTCTTGGCACACATGCTGGCCCTTATACTGAAGCATATAAATCAGATTAAATTGTAAAAGCTGCAGGCCATAACTAACAATTCTCTTTCATGGACCTGTTGGGTGATAAGTTGGATTCATCTGAAACCACTTGCATGAAAATATGTTCATGCATCACATCAGTAAGCAGGCTATACATCCTGATAAAAAGAACAAACAGAATAGGGAAAGAATTAATGAAAAAATGTAGGCCTTGTTCGTGCTGGTATTTTCCCTTCCAGTTTAAGTCGACGATATGCCTGCCTAATGTGAGAAGGCCTAATTGGTCCTGTGTCTTTTGGTTCCGACATCACGAAACTTCCTGTTTCAAAGCAGCACTTTAGCATTAAAAAGAAACTATGATGTGTAATTGAAAAGCCACTTGAAACATACCCATCTCCACCAACTCCCCAACAAATACTTTTGCTATGCCTGACATCACAATTGTCATTGGAATAGAGAATGGACATCCTGCTAAATTCTGCAGCAACTATACAATGAATGCAGAATAAACAGATTAAACCAACAGACAAACACATATAGTGTACATGCATAATAATATCTACCCGTCTCATAGTAGCCCTTGGAGCATAAAAATCGAGATTCTGCTCAATTCTGTAAAAAAGAGATTAGATGTGCTCAATTCTCTATCACTTCAGAATGTCTGGTTTTCTATATGCCACTCAAATTTATCTAGCCTAAATTGTGATATTTGCGAGAAAATGTAAAATTGTTCCTGCTGTTTGCAGAGATCCAGCACATGCCTCACAAATCTTCAACCTTCAAAAAGCGGAAGGAATTACAAATATTCAACATACCAACAAAAAGGAATCAACCATGATCACATGGCATGAGATTCACTGGCTTGCACAGAAGACCTCAGTCCTTGGTTGCAGAATGTGAAAAATAAACTAAAATGTTGAGATGGTGATGCAGCCAACAACAGGTACGGGGTTCACCACAATCTGAGCAAAAGCAAGGCTGATACTTGACAGATTTAAGAACGTACTTATTTAATTTATAAGAACTTGCAATTCTCTCCAAAATACAAACTTGAAACAGTTTCAAATCCTAACCTGCATGAACAAATAATTTCGGCACGACAACTAAAGCTTTGCCATAACTTCTTCATGGAGTAGCAAGGATGAAGCACATCCTTCTAATGAGGTCCTCCATCATATCTACACTGTAAAATCATGATAAAAGGCCTATTCACTACAATAAAAGAAGAAAAGTAAAGGTTATGATGGAACACACTTACTGAAGGATTGGGGCACCCGGATCACTGTATCTGTAGGAGGAGATCATTGCAGAAGTAACTAAGGGACTCGTATCTCTAGCTTCCTTATACAAAACATAGCCAACAACCCAACTCTTCTAGCAAAGCCATGAAGAGCCAAAGAGAATTTAACTTTTGTATTCATGATGGTCGTGCTTGCTGACGTACCCAGAAACCCAGATGTGCTTAATGCAGTACATGCGATATGCAGACTCCCGAAATGGAGCAGAAATTCAACGCTCTGGCTTGTGATACCTAATGGTGTCATCCAAACACCTGAAGAAAACACCAGATCTGAATCAGCCACAGCCTCCTTAATTAAATCTTGACTCTCCTCTGCAGCTTGTTCACCAAGATCGGGATTTCCACCTGTGCCTGAGGACAGCTAAAACTAACCTAGCAGTGCCGTTCCACCTGTGGCGTGCATGTGGAGACTGGAGGAATGCAGCAGGCGCCATAGGCGCCCTCGCGAACCCTAAAAAAACTCAAAACTTTGTGACGTGGCATCATCATCACCATTGGTTTGGTCGAATCTGGGCCGTTAAAATTAGGGCTGGGTCCAACACTTACACAATAACATTATAATATAAGATAAACTTATCTGGCAATTATAGGCACCCATTGATTTTAGTAACATTTACCCCAGCTTACCTGGTTCTCAAGGAGGCTCAAACATGCAATCTAGGCTCCAACATGCCAAGGTGGCTCAAACATGCTACCTAGGCTTTAACATGCCAAGGTGGCTTAAACATGCCGCATAGGGTCCAACATACCAAGGTGGCTCAACAATGCCACATGGGCTCCAACATGCCACCTTGGTGCCTATGTGGCGGTGTTTGAGCCACCTTGGCATGCCCAGACCCTCATGGCATGTTGAAGCACACATGGCATGTTTGAGCCACCTTGGCATAGGTGGGATGTTGGAACCTAGATGGCATGTTTGAGCTACCTTGGCATGTTCGAGCCTAGGTGGCATGTTGGAGCCCGCATGGCATGTTTGAGCCACCTTGGCATGTTGGAGCCTAGGTGGCATGTTGTTGCCACCTTGGCATGTTGGAGCCTAGGTGACATGTTGAATCCACCTTGGCATGTTGGGGCCTCGGTTGTATGTTGGAGCCTAGGTGGCATGTTTGAGCCACGTTGGCATGTTGGAACCTAGGTGGCATGTTTGAGACACCTTGTCATGTTGGAGCCTAGGTGGCATGTTGGAGCCCACGTGGCATGTTTAAGCCACCTTGGCATGTTGGAGCCTAGGTGGCATGTTGGAGCCACCTTGGCATATTTGAGCCACCATAGCATGTTGGAGCCTAAGTGGCATGTTTGAGCCCACGTGGCATGTTTGAGCCACCTTGGCATGTTTGAGCCTAGCCGCATGTTGGAGCCTAGGTGGCATGTTTGAACCAACCGTGGCATGTTGGAGTCAAGGTGGCATGTTGGAGCCCACGTGGCATCTTTGAGCCACCTTAGCATATTGGAGCCTAGGTGGCCTAGGTGGCATGTTGGAGCACACGTGGCATGTTTGATCCACCTTGACATGTTTGAGCCTAGGTGGCATATTGAGCCTAGGTGGTATGCGTCCCCAGCCACCTTTGCATGTTGGAGCCTAGGTGACATGTTGGAGCCCACATGCCATGTTTGAGCCACCTTGGCATGTTTAAGCCTAGGTGGCATGTTGGAGCCTAGGTGGCATGTTTGAGCCACCTTGACATGTTTGAGTTCAGGTGGCATGTTGGAGCCTGTGTGGCATGTTTGAGCCACCTTGGTGTATTGGAGCCTGGGTGGCATGTTGAGCCCACGACATGTTTGAGCCACCTTGGCATGTTGGAGCCTAGGTGGCATGTTGGAGTCCGCGTGACATGTTTGAGCCACCTTGGCATGTTTGAGCTCCTAGGGGTGACATGTTGGAGCCTGGAGCCCACGTTGCATGTTTGAGCTTAGGTGGCATGTTAGAGCCTAGGTGGCATGTTGGAGCCACCCTTGTCGTGATGGAGCCTTAGTGGCATGTTGGAGCCCCGCATGGCATGTTTGAGCCACCTTGGCATGTTGGAGCCTAGGTGGCATGTTGGAGCCAGCAAGGGCATTTTGAGCTACTTTGGTATGTTTGAGTCTAGGTGGCATGTTGGAGCCTAGATGGCATGTTTGAGCCACCTTGACATGTTTGAACCACCTTGGCATGTTTGAGCCTAGGTGGCATGTTGGAGCCTAGTTGGCACATTTGAGCACCTTGGCATGTTGGAGCCTAGGTGGCATGTTGTGAGCCACCTTGGTTTGTTGGAGCCTAGGTGGCATATTGGAGCCTGCGTAGCATGTTTGAGCTACCTTGGCATGTTTGAGCCTAGATGGCATGTTGGAGCCTAGGTGACATGTTTGAGCCACCCTGGCATGTTGGAGCCTGGGTGGCATGTTGGAGCGCCACCTTGGCATGTTGGAGTCTAGGTGGCATGTTGGAGCCCACGTGGCATGTTTGAGCCACCTTGGCATGTTGGAGCCTAGGTGGCATGTTGGAGCCCACATGGCATGTTTGAGCCATCTTGGCATCTGGAGTCCACGTGGCATGTTAGAGTGGGTGTGGTATGTTTGTGGTGCCAAACCGGTGTCTATCTTTGGTTCTTCATATCAATGTGTCTTCTACAAGTTGCCAAGTGATGGATGTCTTCAAGTTTCACGCTCTACACGCTCACACACACATGTATGAAGTCAAATGCTAGTGAGTGTGTCAAGCATGCATACAGCTCTTTTATGCCGCCATTTTGTGGCAGTAATGGCATGTGGACAACTTGGTCATACATGGATTTTTAGAAAACCATAAAAAAACCACATCTCAAAAAAACACTACCTTAAAAAACACCCATAAAAAAAAAAACATCCCTTCAAAAAACCATACCGCCTGAGAAAACAACACATCCTTAAAAAAGAAACTACACCTCCTTAAGAAACCACACATTCTTAAGGAAAAAAGCCACGGCTCCCTAAGAAAAACTACAGCATATCCTTGAAAAACCACACCTCCATAATACTACGTGTAGGTTTTTTTCAAATCTTCAAAAAAACAATCCGTATTTTGTTTTTACCGTTGTTTTCAGCCGTGGACCAAATGTTGGGGTTGTAGTGACACCTTTCCGCCACAAGATGGTTTATCAAGTGCACACCACACCTCGGCACCAATCGCAATATCGCTCCGCCACCACTGCCCGGGCGCGGTACCAATCTATCGATCGCAACAACGGGACCCAACACACGCCCCTCCTTTTGATCCTTTCAAAAGCTTCGTTGTTATCACTATCAAGAATGGGGTCATACCACCGGCATGTCCTCAACTTCCACAAGTTCAGGTCAAACTTCACGGCACAAATCGGACCACATCGGTCAGCCTCACGGCCACCAACTTTGGATTGCCAATGGCAAACAAGGCCCGCGTCCGGTTCTTCGGAAGCCCCCTCGTGCACCTCAGCAATCACGCTATCAACCAGCTCCTGCAAATCAACCTCAGATGGATCAACAAGCACAGGAAGAAATTTTTCAGGCACTCAATCCCCTAGTTCAGCCATCAAATTGGGTTGGTTTGGTTTCACGCCAAACCAGGGCGTCACGTCCCTTAACCATTATTTCTCATGGCACGCAACCTGCCTTTGCCGTCGATACCATTCCTCATGATGAAGAAAAAAAGGTTCACTTTGCATCTGATTTGGAGAAACTCATGCCGAATGTCATGCCTAAAGTTCGCCAAAGCATTCTGAACCTCATGCAAGCTGCTGAAGGCCGCACGTTGGCTAATGTTCATGCCACTACTCGAGCTCAACAAAGACAGGAAGCGCCTTCCACGTCTCAACCTCCACGCTCTCAGACCTATCCAAATATAGCTGCCGAGGTTGACCTACTCAAAGAAGTTGCTGCTTCATTACCACACGCGACCAAAGACTGTGGATCCAAAGAGATCCTTTTTCTCATGTGCCTCGAACTCCAAGAGGAGCTAGCAAAAATCAAAATACCTTTAAGTTTGGCCACAATTTTGAAACTCTGTCCTGCTCTCAAGGACCAGTTACCACTCCCGACTGTTTTGGTTGGGGCTGTTGCTACCTCTACTCCCACGGTACATGCCACGGTGGGCAATCAACAAGTCAATCATGTTCAAATTGATGGAGGTAGCGCGGTCAATCTCATCACGGATAAACTCCGCAAAACAAATGGGCATCAAACAACTCTATCGTGCCCCATATGACATCAAATTGGCCAATGGCCATATCCACGAGACCTCAAAGGCGCCACGCTCTTCTTCACATCAACATTGGTGATCTCAGATTCCCCGTTGGAATTTGGTGTTTGGAAGGCTGGAGAAGATCCGGTGATTATGAAATGTTGGTCGACAGGACCTTTTCTCCGCCGGCCAAGAGTATCCATTCATCGGGCCCCGGATGGAGTTAGTCATCACAAACGGTCACCTCAATGCCACCATGGACTTGGAAACAGGCAAAATCATTTCCGTCGACAATGCGGAACCCTCTCTCTCCGACACCGATTCTGAGGACGCCCAATATATCTATCACGTTCAGGCTCCACCTGCGAGTCTGCCTCTGTCATCCTACCCCGACTATGCTGATCCTTGGGGAGACCTGACTCTTGATCAGGATCAGGCTGTGGCTGCTTTGCTTGACCTTTACCTGGCTCCTTGCAATCGAATCCAACGTGTTGATCACTTTTCAGATGTGGGATCTCTTGCAGCTCCTGTCGATGTCCACGCTGTCATGAAGCAACCTCTGCTTGATGAAACTCAGCAACCTCTCTTTTTCACCACGCAGAGTGCCACGCATCCTGTTATGCTTCAACCTCCTGCACACATTGTCCAGGACACAGAAGTGATACCCCATATTCAGACTCTTGAAGTTGAGATCGTGGACGTAGGCAACAATCAGCCTGTCCGCCTTGCTGCCAATCTTCCAACCCCCTATCGTACCAGGGCCGTCACGCTTTTCAAAAAGTTCAAACACATTTTTGCCTGGAGCTACAGAGATCTTCGGGGAATCAACAAAGCCTTGGGGGAACTCACCATTCCTACCAAATCGTCGGATGCACCACCAAGATAGCAACGACGATCGGCTCAACCCCAATTACCGTGATCGCGTCCAGGCGAAATTGACAAACTCCTTGCCGCGGTTTGATCTATGAGGTCAAACATTCTGAATGGGTGAGCCCCATCGTCATTGCACTCAAACACAATGGTAAGATCCGCGTTTGCGTGGACTACCAAAAACTCAATCAGGCCACGGAGCGTGATCATTTTCCACTTCCCTTCACCGACCAGGTTCTGGAAGAGGTCGCTGGACATGAGATGTACTCCTTCATGGATGGTTTTTCTGGCTACAATCAGATCTCAATCAAAGAATCTGATCAACTCAAGACTACTTTCACCACCCCGTGGGGCACTTTTGCCTACAAGGTGGTTCCTTTTGGCTTATCAAACTCTCCATCCACGTTTCAACGCATCATGCTCTCAGTTTTTCATGATTTTATGAAGGAAAATCCCTTCTTACAAATTTTTCAAGATGACTTCTCTGCCTACAGTTCCATGACTGACCATTTGGATAAATTGGAACTTGTCTTTCCGAAATGTGATGAGTCCGGCATTAGTCTCAATCCGGAGAAATGCACCTTTTGTGCCACCTCAGGTGTTCTGTTAGGACACGTTGTCAGTAAAGCAGGTATCACCACAGATCCTGCCAAAATCAGTTGTGTGCTCAAAGCTCAAGCACCAGCCAATATCAAGGAGACACGCTCTTTCTTGGGTAAGGTCAATTATTACTCCACCTTCATTCCTGGACTAGCAGCCATTGCAGATCCCATTCATAAACTCACAAGTGATGAAACCACCTGGGCTTGGAATTCCCAAGCGGATGCTGCTTTCCAACAGTTGAAGCTTTTGCTTACTCAGGCCCCGGTTCTTGTTCCTCCTCAATGGGACAAGCCCTTTCATGTTCATGTCGATGTCTCGGCGTTTGCTATTGGAGCTGTTCTCTCTCAAGAATATGATGCGCACCGACAAACCCAAACCAATACGCCCGAAAACTCAATTACTGGCGAAGCGCAACTATTCTGCCACCGAGCGTGAAGCTTTGGGTCTCATTTTCTGTGTCCAACGCTTCCGTCACTACCTTTTAGGCAGTCAGATCAAATTCTTTGTTGACCACCAGGCACTTCTTTATTTGATCAACAAATCCACGCATACGGGCGCATTGCTTTCGTTGGGTCCCTACTTACGCAAGAATTTGCACCTTTTGAAATTGTTCACAAGGCCGGCAAATCTCATGTTGTTCCGATTATCTTTCACGATCCACGGATGATCCTCTAATGGAGTCTCCGGCGCCTTTCCCGACGCTCAACTCTTTTCCTCGGTCACGGCAACACCTCATTGGTTTCATGACTTTCAGCGGTATCTCCTCACAAAGTATTTGTTCCACCCGGGGGCGCCACGCTCTCTCGATAGCGACAATCCCTGGCGACATCAATTTCTCCGGCGAGGTCCGTGACTACACCATGGTTGCAGGCCATCTTTACAAAAAGGGTAAGGATACCATCCTTCGACGCTGTGTTCTCCCTCATGAGGTCCCAGATATTGTTCGTGAAGCCCATGAAGGGCTCGGTGGTGGTCATTTTCATGGTAACACCACGGCACGCAAAATCCTTCTTGCTGGTTATTTTTGGCCCACACTCTTCAAAGACGCTCACGCCCACGCCCGCACATGTGATGCTTGCCAGCGTGTGGGACGGCCCACGGCCGTGACGCTCTTCCCTTGACGCCGGTCGCCACGCCACTTCCCTTCAGCAAATGGGGAATGGATTTTGTGGGACCCATCGACCCTCCTGCGAGGCACACTCGTGCCCGCTACATTCTGGTTCTCACAGACTATGCTACCAAATGGGCGGAAGCTTGCGCACTTCCAGACAACACTGCGGCCAGCACAGCCAAGGTCCTCTATCAACAAATCATCACGCGATTCGGCTGCCCCACGGAGCTGGTCAGTGATCGTGGTGTCCATTTTCTCAATCATACCATCAAGGAGCTGACGGATTACCTCCTGATACATCATCACAAGAGCACACCTTACTATCCTCAAGGGAATGGTTTGGCCGAAAGCACCAACAAAACTCTGGTCACAATTCTCAAGAAAATTTGTGATGCTTCTCGCACTGACTGGCAAAACAAACTTCCTACTGTTCTTTGGGCCTACAATACTTGTTTCAAAATAGCTACTGGTCACACTCCTTTCAAATTGGTTTATGGTCAAGAAGCTCTCATGCCTTTTGAGTACATTCTCCCAACTCTCCGTTTTCAACTCGCTACTGCCCATAATCCGCCTGCTGCACTCAAAGAAAGGGTTTATCAATTGGAACAATTGGATGAACTTAGAAGGGATGCTTATATTCGTGTTCTTCATGGACAACGGTTACAAAAATCTTTACATGACAAATGTTTGAAGAAAAAAAACATTCAAGAAAGGAGATTTGGTTCTTCTTTATGACTCTCGGTACAAAAATTTTCCGGGTAAATTAAAGTTTCGATGGCTTGGCCCTTATCGAATTGCTCAAATGGTTCAACCCAGCGTTTTCCAGCTGGCCGAATTAGATGGAACTCCATTACCTACACTGGTTAATGGCTTTCGCCTCGTGACAATCCACAAACAGATGCTGTTCCAGACACAAACACAACAGATAGTGACTAAACCAACGGCATATTTATATTATAGGTGGAATTTTTTTACAAAATGTGGGCGCAGCCCAGCTATTTCCGCTATGGGCACTGCCCTATATACAAAAACGGGCTCAGAGCCCTATCTACTAAGTCCTAAGAAGAAAAACCCTCTACTCCGGGTTCGGAGCAGAGGTGATGCGCAGGATGTGGTAGAGGTTCTGCTCAGGGTCCCAGCGAAGGTGCAGAACCACCTCCATCCCGTTGGTCTTCGGATCGGGATGTTCAGCCATCCCGGCACACCAGCCATCCATTCTCAGGCCACGGTTGTGGCAGCGCCAGAGGTCCAGACAATTCATCTTGCAGGTAATCCACTCCTGACAGTTCGTGGGCATAGTGCAGTTCTCGTTCAAACCAGCAGCAGCCATGCTGAGCACCATCGGATGCCTTCGCTTCACTCCTGGTTCGTCTTATATAGCGAACTGAGGAACTCCTTGTCGACGTGGACCAATCACAAAAATTGCCAACGTGTTTGCAATGCAAGGCTGTTTCTAAAATGAGAATCTTTTCTCCCGCCGCATATCTAGCCATGGTACCTTCTGACACATTCCTTTTAATGATATCCCACTTCGAGTTGCCAGCATTAAATACCATTCCTTCTTTTCACGCCCGTCGAACATTAATGTGTGTCCTTTGGGCCACCTGTCACATCCCATCATTCTCTCACGCCTCATCTCCACCGTTCATTACTTCTCCCTTTGTTGTTTGGGGACTTAGCCAAATTTTTGCCTCTCAATCGCCTCCTTGGCATCTTTCGACACCTGGCACCATCAACGGTTGCAGCTTCGCCCTCAGATGGCGCTCCAAGCGAGACGCCGTCTGGGAAAGAAGTTCTTCTGGCGTGAAGTTTCGGACAGACATGGCGACAGAAGAAAGGAAAATCGAATCAGACCTGGCAGCGGCGCCAGTGTTTGGGGTCTGGGTTCGGGAACTCCTGCAAGACAGCCCTCTGTGAGGACCCTTGGATCTAACAGGAGAATCCGGGGGACTATGTCACGCGGGATTTGCAAGAAAAGAACAAGAAGAAGAAAACAGAACAAAAGGGAACAATGAGAGGAAAATGATAAGCTTCCTTGATATCAATGATGAACATACATGAGTCTCGCAATCGAGAGAAGACTGAAGAGAGACAAGACTCAAAACTCATCTAAAACTCTTGTGCTAGCTCTACTCATATATATAGTACAATGGCCTTGGGCCCAATATAGACATACTGACTGATCTCGGTGCCGACTCCTGGAATGAAGCCTGATTTGCAGGAATGTTGGCGGTGCCTCTTGAAGTGCCTAGAATCTCGCTGACGCTGACGCGGGCGGTGACAGGCCATCACTTGTCTGAGCGGCGCCTCTTGTTGACGGACGCAGGTTTTGACTGCGTGGTCTGCTGCTTGGTCTTCTGCTGGGCTTTGGACGGCTGACCCGTGCCTGTCTGTGGATCCTTAAGCTTGACCTGGTCCGTCGTATGCATGAATAGTCCTGAACCAGGAGGCACAGGACTAACACTCCCCCATAGACCGATTGGTCTCCGTGGACGATAAAAGTACCTTCCTTCCTTCCTTCCTTCCTTCCTTGAATCCGATAGCAAAATGTCTTTGCGCCCAACTACGGCTCAAAATTGAACAAAACCTGTACATGCGCAGTTCAACTATGGCTCAAATTGAGCAAAACCTATATGTGCGCAATAGGGCTTGAACATGAAAAAACAAAAATAATAATCTGCTCTCAGCCCTATTATTTTACGAAATTATACAAACACTATCTGAGAGAGTTTGGGGTGGATAACTCGTATTATGAACCTCTAAAAATATATTGATAGTTGCAATATGATAGCAGCAACATGAAATTATATTTAGAATGGAGAATAGAAACTTGAAGCAGCCTACTGGTCCCAAGAATGCACAATAACCTAAATTCATTGAGCAAAGAATCCATGGCATAAGGATGCACCTTATTTTGCTCAGTTGCTCTTTTGATCTTGTACTGAATAGAGTGGATAAGGACGTTTTAGCATTTCTTCATGCAGTCCAGTTTGAGTCTGCACAGATTCTTGAAGTCTGAACCTGCACATACTATTGAAGTTCGGTAATTATTAAAAGGGTAATTGGAAGATCACAAATCGTTATCATGGAAAATAAAAACAGAGGACTTTTCTAAGAATGTAGATAAGCTTTACTGCATTAATGGTGGGATGAGATACCAAGTTTGTGTCTTTACTGCGGGCACTATTTCCTTCTCATGCATGCATTTAGCCAAGAGCTTCTCAAATAATGTAGATAATACTGGCGGAAAGAGAACCACAACTTGCTTTGTCTTCCTGCTTGTTTTCAGAACCATCATCACACATGTGCTGCCTTACCATGCAGCTTAATCACCTCTGGAAGGGAATCAAACAAAGGATGTATAGCGGTTAAAACACTTACTGCCCATCAACATCACTGTTTAAAGGCTGGTTGCAGCAATAACACAGCCATGCAGAGGATCTAACATAGTAGTGTAGCTTGGAATAGATTTTCATTTTGATAATTTCATCCAGCCATAAAGATCTGACCATATTTGGCAAAGGAGTCTGGTCTATGCACACCTTAAGCAAATATCATAGACATTATTCAAAGACATAGATATGCACTAAGTAAGCTTTAAGGAAATCCGCAAAAGCAGTAACATAGAAAACGTCATAGAGATGAACTAACCCTCTTCTGCAGTTGAAGGTCTTCTGGCCGTCTATTGGCTTCACCCTTCTGTAAAACAATGCAAGTACTAGTCATATTAGCAAGAAGCACTACCACGTTTCAACTCATATTTAATCTCAAAATAGAAACACTGCCACATCTCAACACATAAAAAAAAAAAGGAAACAACTCACGATGCTGATGGGGTCCTTACGAATTGCAGTGTGGAATGGATCCACCAGAAAGGTATGTAAAATCCTGCATACAATATTTGCATTTGGATGCAGACTTTAGCATGCAACTCAAACACTTAATGCAGCCTATGCTTATAATGAAAAATGTAAGACCTATGCTTAGAATGGAAAACATGACATGCATTGAATTAGGTCATATCATTACACATCAGGAAATGGAGAAACAACAACCTAAAATTGAACTTGGAATATATGACAGTTTTGATGCAAGAACTACCTGGATGTAACATAGACGTTTTCTCTGTTTTGAACCATTTCTGCTACCAATTTGAAAAATATACACCTAAGATCATTTATATATCTTTCTCCAACCTTTCCAACACATGCTCTCGCACAAAAAATGGAGCTTGTCTAGGGGAGTTATGCCCGTTTTTCTGATGAGGTCTGAAATAGATTTGAACTCTACTGAAAGAAAATAATCAATCCCACAGACTCAAAGAAGAGATTAAATCCGAGAAGGAACCCAATATAAACACGAACCTTTTGCAATCATCAGAATCCGATGGGCCCAAATGGTTAGAAGGCGAGTCCGAGCAAGGCACAG
Source organism: Isoetes taiwanensis (assembly GCA_021234155.1). Taxonomy (NCBI): domain Eukaryota; kingdom Viridiplantae; phylum Streptophyta; class Lycopodiopsida; order Isoetales; family Isoetaceae; genus Isoetes; species Isoetes taiwanensis. The sequence goes on along the minus strand of JAJEKV010000842.1, from coordinate 52,554 downwards.
AGGACATGTTGCTGTTGCACGTACACCTGCATCTGATAGCTTGTGGCATGAAGACACATCCAACTTTAAAAGCCACTGGTAGCTAGCATCCACCAAAGCAAAAACGGGCACATTAAACCTGACTCAAGCAACAAAAGAGTCAGTCAAACTGGGTAAATACCAAAGAGAAACCAAAATAATGATCCATGTATGTCGCTGGTCCCAGCAAATAATGATCCCTTGTATCCGAAATAATGATTTATGTATGTCGGTTGGACAAAAATACCTTACCTTCCAATATCGGCTGGCTCCAGAAGCCAAAGAAGAACACCATAGTCTGAAATCGATTTGTCTTCTCTATGTGGCTTATCTTCAATCAAACTCCTAACGCAAGAAAATCCTGAAATAAGAATGAGGGTTCATTAGTTTCATAAAAATAAGATGATTGCAGGAAGATGCGACCCAGCTGAGCTAACCTTTGCAAGCTTCGACCCAGGTGAGGCACCAGAATGAGACCCTAAGGCACCAAAAATCAGATGGAGGCGGAGTTGAGGGAGTCCAGAAATTTCCTAGCAGGCATTTTTTCCAAATTCAATCTCGGGGAATTCCTGGCATTCAATTTTGCCAGCCCGCAACCCGCTAAGGGGAACGCAAACTGGAAGGGAACGCCGCATGCGGCGTAAGATGCGGCGTTCCCTCTGGCACGGGACCCAACACAATATCAAAATAAAAAAGAAGATACTCCAGGCCCCTAGAGTCCAGCTTAGCAATTCCACAAAGCACAAGAACAAAAATACCTGCAAGGCCAACACAGCCACAAACATACCAATTTTCCAGTTCATCTAAATTAGGTGACGGAAAAAGCTGAGAGCTGACACCTAATTTTTAATTCATATGGAATTAGATGATGGAAAAAGTCTACAGACGACACCTAGTTCTTGATTCGTATGAAATTAGACGATGGAAAAAGCCTGGAGCTCACGCTTGTAACGCTCAATTCTTGAAATTTTAGGCAATGGAAATTTATGGGTATGACACGTCTAAAGTGAGTTAATGAGGCGCATTAAATACGTTGAGATAATGAATTCAATAATTGGAAAAAAAAAAAAAAAAAAACCCAGACAGCACTAGCCTTGACAAAAGCCATACTAGCCACTTCTACATACCTCGGTTAATCCCTTGGTATTGTTATCTATCCGTACATAAAACCATTTAGGTCAAAGACGACACATCCAATCCTTGAGCACACAGGATAATTAACAAGATAAACTTTTATTCAAATCCTTAGAAAAACAGGGACCTCCCAAATGAAGGTCCAATGACAGCATAAAATTGAGCCTCAAGTAAAAACATTTCTTTCTATCCAACCACTTTGTAACAAAGATCAAAGCCAAAGTATCCAAAGGGGACCAGTAAATTATTTGCATAAGCAACAAAATAGTAAATATTTCAGACCTTTCCATAGAATAAGAAACAATCATTTTATCCCATGTCTTTTGGTATATGTCTTTTGGTATAGTAATCAATCTTCCTTATCTTTGGATTACTCAACCAGGCAGAACTCGTAAGGTGTCTTGTTCTGCAATTTCAACTTCAGAAATGTAAGCATTGTGCTCAAATTTATTCATTTCAAGAAAGTTAGAGAAGTAGAGAATACTTATCTCAATATTTAGAACCACATTTTAGCATGGTCTTGATCTGAAAAATAACATCGTACCATCCTACAAAAATCAAAGGAGGTGGAGTTCTGGTTACCTGCACCCAACCATGTCAAAGTTAGCAATAAACTTGGTAACCAGACAAGGGATGACAGGTAAGCTATAGAACACCACGGCTTATCGCCTTTCACCTTAATGTCTTAGTAGAAATTGATCAAACATAAAGAGTACCAAATAGGAATGAAGAATGGAAAATGCAAGATCAAGAAATTTGACTTGCAATATATACTTTTAGCCTATCAAAAGGGGCATAAACCAACTAATAGAGCCACACGAAGGCGGTTTGAATTGCTAAAGCAACAAAGTACATAACACTCACAAGAACATGACTGATTTCGTGATGCACAAGAAAAAATATGAACATAGGCATAATGCCTTGTAGCAATAGTCTGAAAACTTCATAAAATATATAGCTATCAAAGCCTTATCCTTACGTATGCTGCATGCTAAATAGCGAAATGCAAATCCATGTAAATTTAACAAATTAAATCTGCAGATTGTATGTGCCACAAAGGATATGTTTTGCTTCACATATCTAATAAGAAGTCATTTGAAAAGCATGCTCCAAGTAAAAACAATAATCGGCAGACCTGGAATGAAGCCTTTGATTTGCAAAAAGCTGGTTGAAAAGCTCGTTGCAGATAATATGCCATCAGTTGTAGGGCCATCTAACTTTGCCCTTGTTGCTTGTATGCAAACATAACTTGCTGGCCAAGCAGAACAGACCACAAAACTTCTTAGAATAAGTGCTCCATCGCCAACATAAGATATAGACGAGCTGGATGGATTAGATGTACAACTATCTAGTAGCAGTTTACTGGTGCAGCAGTGGCATCCAAGTAGAAAAGGCCCATGATTAAACTTATAACAATCACAAAGATGCCAAGAGGAAGAAAAGACACCGAGCTTTGCAAAAGGGTAATCTCTGCATTGTCCTTGGAAGATCAACACAAAAGGTGCATGGTAACCTTGCAGCCTCTTGCGGCCTTGCTAGGGCACAGGAAATTTCGCGCCACAAAACGGTGCAACAGCAAAAATATATGGGTGATATCCTCTACTGTTATCAGCCATAGGGCAGCATGTAAGTAAAAAACATACCTTTAACTTTGTATTGGGGCAACGAACCCAATATGTTGGGTTGCCAAATGCGCATTCAACCTTCATCAATTCTCCCTCTTTTAACAACGCACTTCAATTTTCTTGCAAGTAATACTAATCTCATGATAATAATACATGCATGCAAGCCACATGGCAACCATGCATTAAAAAGGTCATGCAAAATGTTAAATAATGCAACTTCCCTTGAAAGTCTAAATACATAACACGTTCAAGTGGTTCCTAGCATTAAGTATGGATTTCCAACATATGGCAAACAAGAGTTTAAAGAACCATTTTACCTTGTGGAGGCTATTTCTGAACTAAGCTTAGGCAATCCTAGCTTAGTCATGCATGTTCAAATATATATATAATAATAAAAACCCTACCACCTACCGTAGAGTTAAGTTGACCCCAAAATAGGATAAGCTGTGTATAGGAAGGGCTGACCCCTACCATTACAGCAGGAGTCAAGCTCAACCCTATATATAATTTACACCTTTTGCATAAAGATGGAAGCACCATTAGATGCGTAAGACTATTTCTAGTCATATTTGAGCCGAGTGGCTCTATAACATGCCGAGTGGCATAAATGGGCATAACCCCTTTGCATATTAATCATCTTCAGCTAATGATTTTGAAAAATCGAATACATAGAACCATTTCTCAAAACCTTGCACACGTTTAAAGGTTTTGCTTTTGACATAAGAGAGTTCATACCTTTTAATACGTCAATTCTTTATCTCATAGTGGACTTGCCTCTTGTAACAAACTGCCCATCAATAATAGGTGTTATTGTACCTGTAAAGGTTTTCTCCTCCATTGTACACGTATACTCATCACTACATGAGTCTGCATATATAAAGGATCATGTCAATCATAAACTCATTAATTCATAAGAGCTCCAGTACAACCGATAAACTTGACTTTGGAGAATCTTGATAATTCATCCATGTGCTTCAAGGATAGATGCGACACTGGTAAAACCAATGAATAGAAGTATCTAAAAAAAAACCCAGACAGCACTAGCCTTGACAAAAGCCATACTAGCCACTTCTACATACCTCGGTCAATCCCTTGGTATTGTTATCTATCCGTACATAAAACCATTTAGGTCAAAGACGGCACATCCAATCCTTGAGCACACAGGAGAATTAACAAGATAAACTTTTATTCAAATCCTTAGAAAAACAGGGACCTCCCAAATGAAGGTCCAATGACAGCATAAAATTGAGCCTCAAGTAAAAACATTTCTTTCTGTCCAACCACTTTGTAACAAAGATCAAAGCCAAAGTATTTAAAGGGGACCAGTAAATTATTTGCATAAGCAACAAAATAGTAAATATTTCAGACCTTTCCATAGAATAAGAAACAATCATTTTATCCCATGTCTTTCGGTATATGTTTTTTGGTAGTAATCAATCTTCCTTATCTTTGGATTACTCAACCAGGCAGAACTCGTAAGGTGTCTTGTTCTGCAATTTCAACTTCAGAAATGTAAGCATTGTGCTCAAATTTATTCATTTCAAGAAAGTTAGAGAAGTAGAGAATACTTATCTCAATATTTAGAACCACATTTTAGCATGGTCTTGATCTGAAAAATAACATCGTACCATCCTACAAAAATCAAAGCAGGTGGAGTTCTGGTTACCTGCACCCAACCATGTCAAAGTTAGCAATAAACTTGGTAACCAGACAAGGGATGACAGGTAAGCTATAGAACACCACGACTTATCGCCTTTCACCTTAATGTCTTAGTAGAAATTGATCAAACATAAAGAGTACCAAATAGGAATGAAGAATGGAAAATGCAAGATCAAGAAATTTGACTTGCAATATATACTTTTAGCCTATCAAAAGAGGCATAAACCAACTAATAGAGCCACACGAAGGCGGTTTGAATTGCTAAAGCAACAAAGTACATAACACTCACAAGAACATGACTGATTTCATGATGCACAAGAAGAAATATGAACATAGGCATAATGCCTTGTAGCAATAGTCTGAAAACTTCATAAAACATATAGCTACCAAAGCCTTATCCTTACGTATGCTGCATGCTAAATAGCGAAATGCAAATCCATGTAAATTTAACAAATTAAATCTGCAGATTGTATTTGCCACAAAGGATATGTTTTGCTTCACATATCTAATAAGAAGTCATTTGAAAAGCATGCTCCAAGTAAAAACAATAATCGGCAGACCTGGAATGAAGCCTTTGATTTGCAAAAAGCTGGTTGAGAAGCTCGTTGCAGATAATATGCCATCAGTTGTAGGCCCATCTAACTTTGCCCTTGTTGCTTGTATGCAAACATAACTTGCTGGCCAAGCAGAACAGACCACAAAACTTCTTAGAATAAGTGCTCCATCGCCAACATAAGATATAGACGAGCTGGATGGATTAGATGTACAACTATCTAGTAGCGGTTTCATCGCGTGCAAAGAAAGGGCATCCAAGTAGAAAAGGCCCATGATTAAACTTATAAGCAATCACAAAGATGCCAAGAGGAAGAAAATACACCGAAGCTTTGCAAAAGGGTAGTCTCATTGTCCTTGGAAGATCAACACAAAAGGTGCATGGTAACCTTGCAGCCTCTTGCGCCTTGATAGGGCACAGAAATTTCGCAAGGCCACAAAAACGGTTAACAAAGAAAAAAAATATATGGGTGATATCCTCATCGCAATATCAGCCATAGGGCAAAGATGTAAGTAAAAACATACCTTTAACTTTGTATTGGGGCAACGAACCCAATATGTTGGGTTGCCAAATGCGCATTCAACCTTCATCAATTCTCCCTCTTTTAACAACGCACTTCAATTTTCTTGCAAGTAATACTAATCTCATGATAATAATACATGCATGCAAGCCACATGGCAACCATGAATTAAAAAGGTCATGCAAAATGTTAAATAATGCAACTTCCCTTGAAAGTCTAAATACATAACACGTTCAAGTGGTTCCTAGCATTAAGTATGGATTTCCAACATATGGCAAACAAGAGTTTAAAGAATTTTACCTTGTGGAGGCTATTTCTGAACTAAGCTTAGGCAATCCTAGCTTAGTCATGCATGTTCAAATATATATATAATAAAAAAGAAAAAGAAAAAAAGAGAGAGAACTAGCAACAAGCACATCAGAAGGCTTTAGCAAGATAAAACTTGTTAGGTTTTTAATTTGGAGGAACTTATTTCAATGTAATCAGACTGTTGAGGTTTACAAGCAGGTTCAGTTAAGTTAGCAAAACTAACTAGAAGCCCCTTAATAAAAACCCTCTTTTGTTTGGGTGCATATCTAACATAACCATATATTATAACAATTCCTCCAAATGTTCTTTTATTTGGGTGCATATTCATATGAGGGGTCACTTTGGCATCAAGTGTTATTGGATGGACGTATTTTGAGTTATACTTCATTTTGGACTTGAGATAACTATCCTCGTTTATGGGGTATGGCCACACAAGTTGAGGTATCTTGTACATAACACTAAAGTCAAAATAAGATGTTAGGTTGTGCACGAATTGCAAGATCATTTTACTGTGATCATTCTTTCTTTCTTTCTTTACTGTATGTGATAAGTTTTATTTTCGACCATTTAATCAAGGCATTTTAATGAAACAGTGCGTCGAGATTACAGTTACATTAATTATTTGGGTTCAAATATGTAGCATAATAACAGGGGGTTTTCTTTGTGTTTTTGTACGCTTTTCACAAAGGTTTTCCTAAGATTTCATGGCGTATTCGAATGGGTGTACTAATGCGTACATCTAGAGTGCACCATTTCTTAGTCGTTAATTTAACTTTTTTTTTTCAAAGGTCCAACATCCAAGGGCTCACAACAAAAGCCCTCTTTTTATTTTAGGGGCTGAAGATGCAAACCTCATGGATAGCATTGTGGAGCTATGGTGGTCCTCTGTCACCTCTTTGCTTGTTCCCGGCCTCCAGTGGCAGAAAGTTTCCGTGCTGATGAATCTTGGGACATGGCCACAACTATTTTGGGACAAATCCAGGAAAACCTATTTTGTTTTTCTACCTCGGATATGGGTGGTGCTTCCTCCGGCATTAGACTCTGATGCAACCCTCTTAGCTTCTGCGCAAAGATTAAAGTGGAGGAAGGAGCAAAAGACCTCGAATATGCCCGCCAAAACTTGGCCCTTATTCTTCAGTGGTTTTTGCCAGTCTGTTGTTTGTAGCTGTTGTTTATAGCCAAGTGTTTGCAAGAGCTTGGATTTGGTGGTACAGGGGTCATCTTTTCGAACAACAGGAAGCACACTTATGAATCAGCAATCTCGCAGGTCACATGCAATTTCCACAATGAATATTGAGCAACACCTTCGAAGTTTCACCTGGTATTTTGTGTAATACTTGTTAGTACAGATCTCTGCAATAATAAATTGTCAAGAAGTAATGTGATACGGTATGAAGTAAACATATGTTATGAAGTAAACAAGCAAGCAGATCGCTTCAGGGAGTTTCTAACAGAAGCTCAACTGTGAGAAAAGTAGTGACATATTCTTGTTATCCTATTTCAATTTACCATTAGTTCAGGAATATTTCAAGGGGCATATATGCACTGCATTTTAACGCTTCTTTCTTACTTGCTAGGTAGATTAGGGTGGTCCTGAACGTGCCAGACGAACAGGCGCTGTGGCTGTGAGGTTTAAGGAGTCGGTGACCAGAAATTGCGGGCTTTTAGCACTTGGAAATGTGATCATGTAAAGGGTGATCTTTTTTAGTTCTATAGTGCTTAGCATCTGTACCTAGGCCATAGACATTTGTAAGTACTTGGTTCTCAAAGTGGGTAGAACATAGGTGAAAGAAGCAGCACTGAAAACTCAAACAGTCATTTGAGACAAAGATATGCAAAAGAACCGTCAGCCTACAAGAAGTTGTCATTAGAGCTTACCTGCACACCCTCACATTCATGCATTTTCTTGGAAACAGATATTAGAAGTTTGATTCAAATGGAATCAATTTGAGTGACTATGTGGCTAGCAGCCTCAAACTGTAGATGAAATTGCTGGGTAGCCTTGTTTAAGACATGTCATGACTATGGAGCAAAATCACATTGTATCCGCCACTCCCTTCTTCACAATGTCATTGCAGAATTCAGGGATTCAAGTAGAAAGAAGAAAGCTGCCTACATGAGTTTTATTATGTCACACGGTTGTAGTCCAGCAGGACTTTGAGATTGAATTCTTGTATTAATAATCATTTTACTTCTTTATCACCTAGACTTCACTTAGGGCAAGTTGGATGGCCACGGTGACTTTATTTCTTTCTTTAACAGTCTTCAATTACAGCAGGTTCTGATTAGAATACGTAATCCATTATACTGGAAGTAGCATCTGCACACCAAGAGGGTCAAGCTATCGGAAGATAGCGAGAGTGGGCCACATGGTGAGCCCATCACCATTACATACCTTGTTGCTGACGCTATCCAACTTTTGGAGGTGGCAGGGGTAGCCGCGGCTGGAGCCGTGAATGACCTTGTGGATATTCGAGCCCAATTGGAGAATGAGAGAAGTCGTAAGCTAACACTTTCTGAAGAGAATATTCGCTTGAAGGACCGTGCCGATGGGTATGACAAGATGGCCGCTGAATTAGAGGACGCTAAACGGCAACTAGCGCATTAAAACAGAGAGGCAACCCTTAGGGAAAACAACATCACTTGCGCAATTTGACGAGATCGTTAGACTCCCCCTTTTGGGTGACTTCTGCGAGTCGATATCCTATCTCCTCGCAGTATTTGTATGAGAGTCAGTGGGAAGAGCTAAAGGTTGTTGATTACGACATTGCCAATTGTGTGGTGACAACCCCACAGTGGGGCTGGTACACTCTAGGGTGTGGGCATCGTATGCACATGCGATGTGTTCTTGATTGGATGTTGCAAAGCCGCCATTCAACAAATGCAAGACGGATGGATTTTTCCCCGAAGTTACAATATGCCATATTTAATATGCAAGGTCGCATGCCGGTGTTGCCACATTTGACCGCCAAGTAGAGGGATGGGCAGATGCACACTTTTCAAACCTTTCGCAGATGGAATTGTGGAGGGGAGGGAGGAGCCGCTGAAGGAGAGAGACAGCGCTGACATTAACCGCTTCTTACCATCAGCTCTGTGGTCAGCAGGGTGATTATATTGACCCAAATGACCAATGAAAATGAGACATTACATTTTTAGACAAAGTAAATTTTGACCTGTATCATTTTGTGAATGGATAATAAGGTATAATGACGGGTATAACGACGTTATTTCAAACAAGGTATAATGACATTATAAAAGCATCGAGTAAAAGCATGGATGGAGTAAAAGCATGGATGGAGTAAAAGCATCGAGACTTCCAAATGCACAGGAAATGTTAGGTCAGGCTCAGTCTCTTTTCTTTGTTCTGTTTGATGTATCTAAATTGCCCCCTAGGATGAGGTCGCTCACTCATTTTAGGTGGCGATTTAGATACATCAAGCAGGAAACTCGAAAAGGGAGTAAGCCTGGGATACATCAAGCTGGGACGTCTCGATGCTTGGACCCAGGCTTAGTCGCTTTCGTTTGTCCTGTTTGCTGTATCTAATTTGCCCCCTAGCATGAGGCCGCTCACTCATTTTAGGTGGCGAATTAGATACAGCAAGCAGGAAACTCGAAAAGGGAGTAAGCCTGAATTAGATCGCGACTTCCCAATCTCTTTTATCCTTAGTCTCTTTCGCTTTTCCGCTTGATGTATCTAATTTGCCCCTCGATGACATCGCCCTTTTAGGTGGCGAAGTTAGATACGCCAAGCAGAAACTCAAAATAGAGTAAGCCCGAATTAGATCGCTATATTACACAAAGACGCCCAAAATACACCTTTCCAAAATGTTTGACAAGTAAAGGCATCGAGATCTCCCAATCTTTTTATCCCCGGCTTAGTCTCTTTGATTGTCCCTCTTTTTGCAAGATCTAATTTGCCCCCAGGATGAGGTTGCTCACCATTTTAGGTGGCTAATTAGAGCACCTAATTCTCTTGAATGGTTGTCAGTCACCGTTTTTATATTCTCCATGGCAAACAATATAGACTTCTCTTCGAATTTCTTGTTACCTCCTTTAGAAGGAGCGAGCTTTGCTCGACTCTTTATGCGGTTCTCGTGTCAATGTATCTTAGATACTTTGCTAGGTTATATTACACAAAAGACGCCAAAAAATGGGGGCCTGAGCGTAAATCGCTCGCTCTAGAGGAGGTTACAAGGTTTTGAGTACTCTATTTTTATTGTGGCCACGGAGGATATAAGGCCTAGTGGTTGCTTATGATTTTGTGGGTTCATTAGATGTTAGTGAATGATGAATTCAAGCATCGAGACTTCCCAGCCTTTTCTTTCCCTCCTCTTTGGGCAATCTAGCTTAGTTTACATGCTAAGTTCCATCGTCCAAAGTGGGGGTGAAAGCAAGGCTTGGGAAGTCTCGATGCTTGCACTCTGCCGATTTGGGAATCGATGCTTTGACTCTGAATTCAAGCATCGAGACTTCCCCGTTTTCTTTCCCCAGCCTTTTGGGCAATGTAGCTTAGTTTACATGCTAAGTTCCATTGTCCAAAGAGGCGGGGAAAGCAAAGATTGGGACGCCTCGATGCCCTGACCCGTGTCTCGAGGCCGAGGTGAGAGCCGCGACTCTAACCTCAAGCCAAAGTGGTGCCCCGGGCTGTCCATCTATACACAAATGGGCCGTTAGGGCACCAAATCATGGAACATCCTAACTCCTTCTATTGATGGAGAACCTTGAGCATCACCATGACTTGAAATTAGAGGACGCGACCCTCTTGAATGTTTAGTAGTCACTGTGCCTTATATTCTCCGCTGCAAACAATATAGACTTCTCTCGAATTTTTTGTTACCTCCTTTAGAAGGAGCGAAGCTTTTGCTTCACTTCCTTTTGGGTGTCTCTCGTGGTCAATGTATCTTAGATACTTTGCTAGGTTATATTACACAAAAGACTTTCCAAAATGAGGGTGGGAGCAGAAAATCGCTCGTTCTAGAGGAGGTTACAAGGTTTTTGAGTACTCTATTTTTATTGTGGCCACGGAGGATATAAGGCCTGGTGGTTGCTTGCGATTCTGTGGGTTCATTAGGGGTTAGTGATTGATGAGTTCAAGCATCAAGACTTCCCAATCTTTCTTCGACCTCCTCTTTGGGCAATGTAGCTTAGTTTACATGCTAAGTTCCATTGTCCAAAGAGGGGTCAAAGCAAGGTTTGGGAAGTCTCGATGCTTGTACTCAGGTCTCTTTCATCCTGGCTTAGTATCTCACTCTTCCATCCTGGCTGGCTTAGTCTCTCACTCCCAAGACGCCAAATCGGCATTTGGATGCCATCGGGACAATATAATATGATCTAAAATAATATAAAACATATGGCATTAGAATTTATATATTAACATTTAAATCCATATCCATTGGCCTTAGATAAATTCGAAATTTGAAATTTAAAGGGGGGGGTGTGTACTTTGTACATACCTTTGAAAAAGAAGAGATTTAGGACAATGTCCAAAAGGTTCAAACTATATCATCTGGATGGCTGGCCGATTGGCTCCAGTCCCCACAGGGCCCCAAGTGTTAGAATATATAGAAGCACCTCCTGCACACACATAAAAAGAGAAATTGGGGGTGCATGTATAATTGTCAAATTAAAATATTATATTAACATTTATTTTATACTTGTTTTTTCAACGTATTTTTTTACCCCACTTTTTTTCTATACCCCGCCATTTTTTCCCGCCCATGTTTGAAATTTAAAATTTGGTACATACCTTTGAGACAAAGATCCTTTGTACCAGTTGGACTCTTTTGTTTCGGGAAGAAGCTCCCATAGCCATCCAGAAGAAGCTCCCATAGCTATCCATTGATCGGGAGAAGAAATGGCATCTAAATATGAAGTTTTCTCGATCAAAACGAAAAGGGGAAAGATTATCTGGAGAAAATGGTTTGGGGCATTCGCGGATAAACTCTTTCAAGAGCTTCTACCCTTTCCCTGTATACCTGATATACTTTCCCCCGAATCCATGTCACTACTCTTAGACTCTTCATCTTGATCAACGCCATTTCATATGAAGCTTCCCATCATACAATACCGCCGACTACATCATCGCCTTCTTCACATCGCCTTGGCCAACAAAGATCGCGATTAAAAAGCGTAGATAATCGGCAGAGGACGTGATAGACAGCAACGTGATGAAAGCGTGGGAGAGGCAGAAATGGGAGGAAGAGCAGGAGGCAAAGAAAGATTGGGGGCAAGAAAGCAGAGCGACTTCCTCCTTTTTCGAGGTTAGGGCACTAGAAGGATTCCAAGAAATACCAAATTAAAGATCGCCGGAGAAGCTATGGTTTTTTTGAGCTTTAAATCTAGACTCTCTTTGAAGAAATTGAAGCCTTGTTTCGCAAGTACTGCCTAGGGCTTGTAGTAGCGGCCTCCTCCTCCGCCATGCCGATACCATGCCCATGCCGGCCGCCTTACTACAGAATCTCTCTCCCTATTGCCGTTTTTGCCATACCTTCGCTATTTTTCTTGCTCTTTTCGCCTCCCCAGATAGATGAGCTACCTCACTTCTTGCCTTCATAAGAACCAAAATTTCAAAATCTTTTTCCCCAATGGCTTCATAGCCGGTTCCTGTGGATAGGTTCTATACGCATTACAAAATTAAAATTCCCGGACGATAAAGTCAAAAACACGATAAAACCTCGGACGGAAAAAATTTCACAGACGCTGAAGCTTCGCGGAAAGCCGCGACGCTGAAAAAATCTTCACAGACAAAATGCAGCTTTATAGGGCGCGAAAAGTACAAAATCTGACTTTCAAGGCATTTGTGAGCCAAAAGCTGCACGCGAAAATTTTTTCGCAGACGCTTTCGATGAGTGCCAGACGCTGAACCGGGCGCATGCATCGTCGTGACGCCAAGATAAAGCGACGCTGAACTGAAGTTTTTTCACAGACGCTGATTTTTATATATTTATGGGCGCTGGATTCAGTTTTTGCCGCGAAAAGAAGGTATCTTCACAATAACCTTTGTAATTTGCCACCCAAAACCTTTTTTTGTTTTTTTTTTAGTTTTAGGTTTTTTTGTTGTTTTTGATAGGTAGGCCGTGTTAATCCGGAAGGCTCTTCACCTGCTGCCCTCGTAAGGGCGAACGATGGTGAGTGCCTTGTTCCATTATGGGCGAGCTTGGCCTATTTTAGAAAAAAAAAAAAGAAATAATAATAATTTAAGCAAATAATAATTTAAGAGTAAAATAAAATAAAAAAAAAACCAAAAAAGAAAAGAAATTGGTTGCCTTCCCTTAAACGACAACTTTAGTACAAGGTTTAAGTTTAGGGCTTTTTTAGGGTTGTGTGTTGCTAAGAGCATAGGCATGCCCCTTGCCTGGTATTGCCGCATTTATTTGCGCCATGCCGAGGGTGGGTGGCAATCAAGCTTAAGGCAACTAGGGTCTCCCTTTATTAAGAGTATAACCCCGCCGACGCCGTTGTTGGCCTTGGTCACGCCGGTGTCGAAGGTGTGTGTTGTACTTTTATTAAGGGTTAGGAGAATGTTTTATTAATTCACACCCTAGTTCCCCCGATGGTGTCGCGATGAAAGTCCGACACTAATATAGGAACCGGGCGATGTTTTGATAAGCATTCGATTGGTCTCGCCTTTTGAAAAAGCATGACTGACAAGTGCAATGCATTTAAAACTTGCTAGCCTTGCATTTTGGCAGTAGCTGGGCTCTAGCTTCGAATGATGGAGCTAGAGCCTGAAAAGAGTGAGCAAGAGAGGTATACATGGATAGTGGGTAATATTAGCCGCACTACCGGCAATATGATCACAAAAGTTGCAAATTTGAGTAGTCATCGCTGAGGCTAGAGTCGAAAGAAAAAGCCAAAGACATGGAATGCGGCGCGGACCAACGTAAAAATTGAAGAAAGAAGCCCATCAACCCCCATCTTGTTAAGAAAGTGTTGGCGCAAACCATAAAAGCCAAACGCCCCGGTGAGACGATAGGGAGTGGGAAGCTCAGAGAAGAGCAGATGCCAAGACTACTTGGTTTGCCATGGTAGATTCATCACAAATAATAAAATGCATAAAACTTAATTGGTTCTCGGTTCATATGGCGCAGTTGTATAAGTGCAATATTTTAGGGTCTAGTTTTATTAAGGATGAACCTTATTGTGTAAAAACTTCAACATAATAATTTTCAGCCTAGTACGTAACCCAATAAGTTAGTGGAAGCTATGTCAAGAACATGAGGGAGTCGGAATGCAAGTTAGGCACGGGTGTATAATACGCATTGGTAGCACAACCGCCTAGAAAGACAAGGCTTAATTTTCCCTTTTTGAATGGAGGTTCGCTGGCAACCTTCTTTACAAGTCATGGGTCCAAAGCCTTTGCGAGCTTGCATTCAAGAAGTTGGGAGCGTCCCCCCGAGTTGAGACTCTTTACTTGAGGTCTGCTTTGAGGAGTGCGTAAAAGAAAAGAATTATTTGTTGCCTCTAGGGTTGGGGACTTAGCAATGTCATTCTCAGAGTGGGCTACTTAAAGCTCCATCAAGAAAGATATTTGCATATGGACTTGCATCCGGCAATATATTGCTCCATTTTGATTATGGAAAGGAGAAGGATGTATTAATCCTCGTGTCAGATACATTGGCATTTGTGATTGGGATGAATCCGTGTTGATCCACGAGACGCTGGAGGTAAAACGATGGCATTACAAGGGTATGGATGGCGAAGGTAAGAAAAGAATTGAGATGGAAAGGGCCGCATCCATATATGCATGGTGATCTCTTTTTTGGTAGTGGCTCAAGACGCTGGCCGCAAGGGTTGACTTTGATTTACACTCCGGCAAAGCCGCACATTGTCTACTACTTAGCCGACTTTGCTAGTAAGCACTCCTACATGGAGTCAATAGGAAACTTGGAGCAGCAAGGCAAGCATCGGAGAATGTGCGACTATTTGAAACATTTCGCTGAGTCGCCAATGAGGGACAAAACACCTAAAATTTGATATGGCCCAGCTACTTGACACAATGCGAAAGGTTTTCATTGCTCTCCAATTCGCGGCACCGAGGCCACAATTGGAATCGATTGATTCTTCAACTTGGCCGTGGTGGCGACGATGCATTAGACCAAGCCGTCCTAGTCAATGCTTAGCGTGCATATTCACTCACATTCAAACATTCTTGTATTACATAATATTCCAAATAAATTCATTAAACACTTGTTCGATGCTATTTGAAAGATTATTGTCCATGTGTGTTGTGTAGCTTAGCTTTTCTTTTCGTGTGTTTTTTGTGTTATTTATTCTGTGCTTTTTTATATATCACAGCTAACGAAAATTATAAAGACAAGAAGTCAAAGCACACCTATACAAGTCAGGGCACCTATAGAAGTCAAGACTCAAATTATGTCTCACCTAACAGATCTTAAGAATCAATCCAATTCCACGGAATGTGGGTCGCCGCATCGACAAAGGATCATCATGATTTTTCGGTTCCCTCTAATTTGAGGACCCCCTCTCCTTAGCAGCAAGGCATGGAGAACGAGCTTGAAATGTCAGCTGCTCGGCAAATGGAGAGAGCACAAGCACATGCAAGGGCGAATGAGTATCGCACGGCTGAGTTAAGAAGGTTGCGTGCGATGGATGAAGTTTCAAAGAGGGATAATTGCACCATCACAGAGGTGCATAATGTAGCCGGGCGAGGCAGGCCCCGCTATTGTCCAAGTGGAGCGTAATCACCACGATGTAATCACAAATTTGGACAAGAATGAGTTTGAAAGAGAGTGGCCTAGTAGGCGGGGTAAGTATAAGGCTCACGAGTGCAAGAATGCCGTGGTTCGAGCAAAAGTAAATGAGCCGCCATGTCCAAGTGAAGGGACATTTACCCCACAAATCGGTGAGTTTAGTAAGAGTTTTGCGCCAAGTATACTACAATTTAACTTGTGAAGGAAGTGCCCGTGAAATTATGGGAGTAGGAAATGGAGGCAAGGAAGCGGTAGTGGGTATTATTAGATTTTTGATCATAAAAGGGGCCTTCTAAGAACTGGCCGACTAAGTTAGAGGAACTACCAATCTAAAAACGTACCCGGTAATCCGGGGCCAAAACAATTATAACTAACTCACTGGATCACATTTTCTAGCATAAGTGTTGACAGAAAAGTCCAAATGAGCTTTTGTTTGGTGCAATAGATAGATCTCATTGAGATCTTTCCAACCTTGGGTGGTTTGCATATCTTTTAACCCCGTAGGATAGTAAAAAATGGTAGAAACCATATTTTTTGGAGTTTTGACAATCATAAGTGCTTAAAATATGTGCAAAGCACCTAAGATTGGAAAGATCTCAACGAGATCTATCTATTGCACTAAACGAGAGCTCATTTGGACTTTCCTATCAATAGTTATGCTAGTAAATGTGATCCAGTGAGTTAGTTATAACAGTTTTGCTGACTGGACCCGTCAGGCTCTGATTTCTGATTGGTAGTTCATTTATCTTAATTTGGCTTAGTTGGCATGTTTTGAAGGCCCTTTTTTAATCTCAAAAAAGCCCTAATGGGTCTGTTGTGAATGGGCAGCACGCGAAAATCCAGGGAAAAGGGTAAGGAATCTGTGGCTATGATGTGACATTTGAAATGTTTAAGTTGTTTGCTTGGGCAGTTTCGCAGGCAGATGTTTGGCTTGTTGTCTCATGTTCAGCAGGTTTGCATGCAGAATAAGGTAAGATCACATACAGATACTTCTGCCACCATGATTCTGCCCAAAGTGCTTCTGTTAAAGCTTCCAATCCCCTCACGAGCTGTTCTGTGAGATGTTTTTATGTTGACTTGTATTTTGACTTATTGCAAAGGTTACAAAATCTTATGCTGAGGTGGAAATGGGGATTTGACCCTATCATGGACTTGGTGGATGGTCTGAAATGTAGCAGAATGAATATCCATGAGAATATTATGTACATCAATGGCCCAAAACAAACGATAAGATAAAACAAACGATAAGAAGGCTGTTCATATTAGCAAGTAAGAATGAATGGTACCTTCCTGCCAAGTTATATGACATTTGGCTCTTCTGTAAAAATTGAGATATTAGAAGGTTAACCATTGCCAACTATGCTGGGACATAGTTGTAAGCCCATGATCATCCAAATTTGGAGGTCTATGGTGGCTATTGTTTACTGGAATTTGGAACCCGTGATTATCCAAATCTGGAGACCTATTGTGGCTATTGTTTATTGGACAGAAAAAGAAAGCTAAGGAAGATATGTAGCTCTATATAACATAAACATCTATGGAGAACAACATCCCTTGCAGGAGGAGGTACTATACATTCTTATTTGTTAGAACTACACACAGGAATAGTTCTTGCCTTCTTTGCATAGAAGAACAAAGCTATCTAGTACCAGAAATCAAGTAATCAAGCTATGACAACGGAAATTAATCCTTCCACATCGGTGCATTCTTGATTAGGCAATCTATTAGTTCCGTCAATGGATCTGTCATCAGCTATTTCAATAGATCTCTCCTGAGGCTAGGGTATGTTCTGATTCTGATCCTTGGGAACCGTTACAGTAAGAACACCGCCATCTAGTCGAGCTTCCACCTCATCAAGCTTGAGATATCCTGGAAGCCGAAAAATCCTAAAAAAACTGCCCTGAGCACGCTCCATTCGGTGCCATTTGCCTATTTCCTCCGCATTCTCCCTTCTTCCTCTCTCCCAGAAATTTGCAGCGCATGGCCTTCCAAAATATGAACTTTAATTTCATCTTTCTTCAAACCTGTCATAAGTAAAACAACATCCTACTTTAAATCCAAAGCAACGCAAATCCATTAAGTAGGGGAAGCGGAAGTGGATCTTAAAGATTCAATAACGGGATCATAGAGGCAGCCGAAGATATTTTCTCAATAACAGTTATATATCAGAACAGAGAAGAAAAGAAAGATCTTAAAGATTCAATAACGGGATCATAGAGGCAGCCGAAGATATTAAAGATTCTCAATAACAGTATATATCAGAACACAGAAGAAAAGAAAGATCCATTAAACATTGTCAAGGACAGGAAATTGGATCCTAAACATTTCAAGTAGTAAGCAAGAACGCAGAGGAAATGAAAAAGGGAAGCTAGCCAGATTTTCATAGCAGCACAAAAAGAACACTGGATTTCATATTCTTGAAGAATTAAAAGATGATTCCTAGATTTAACAGACTGACAATGACAATGTAAGATTACATCCTGCAACATTATAAAATTCATACGAGAATTACCAAGATGAACGCCGAAAATTCCCGGAGTAGGTATACAGCCATTCCAAGAATTACAACATTTTGGTAAATACTTACCGGGCATATCTGCTTTGAGAATATGAGCTTCAGAAGTTTCCAACCAGTCCACGCGAGTTAACCAGTCCACACAAATATTGGGCATGGCGCTCGCGTCCTGTGCAGAAGGGTCATCCACAAACACAGACAATGGATCCGAAAGCTTGTCAAGATAAGCACAAACAGAATCAAGATAATTAGCAAATGCCGCCATTAGATCAAACAAACAATGCAATCAAATTCCTGTAAAATTTGACAGTACGGAAAGTGGGAAATGAAGAACGGAAAGATGCTCTGGAATATTCTGGACGCGTGGATCATTATCACGCGTGAGTGCTTGTGATGCACGCCTGATCCCGCGTGGCTATAATATAATTTCTTTTGCCAACCTGGCATGATGACTAGCCTAGGTATGGGTTGTCTATATAATATTTATCACCAGTGTATTGTTTATAAGCCGTTCATATAGACAATGTCATCTTAATGGTCTACTAGGGTTGAAATTTTTAGAACCTTATTTTCAAGATACGACTTGTACAAGCTTACGTTTCATATCAGCATGACCAGGGTAACTTTATTGCGTTCCGTTTTCATGTAAAGGGACCCATGGGTACGCAGGGGTTCCGTGAAAACCGCTGGCGGCTGCCATCGTTGGGCGAAGCCGCCGGCCTCACGGAACCCCTCGCATGTCCATGGGTTATTATGTTATTATGTACGCAGGTTATTATCTTCGCCCTCGCTTATTATGTACGGTGGCGCTTTTGTGGGCTATCATCCATGTATATGACGTTTTATTTATACATTCTTTTCAATTTGTCTTCCTTTTGTTTCTTCTCTTTAGTAATGTATGTATCTCTCAGATGTGTTTTGATTTCGCCTCTTACCTGGCTGCTGGCTGTTTCATTTCTCAAGATTCAAGTTATCGCCTCATTGTTCGTTTCGGATGGAATCTTGGATGTTGACCTCATTTAGTTATGGTTTAGCTGGCATGCTACGGTGGCCGCTTAGGAAACCCGGGAACCAAAAGTTACCGTAAAAACTTACACCAAAATACAAACAAAACACCGGCCCTAGTGGTTTACGTGCTAGGGAACCCATGGGTAGGGAGGGGTTTCGGCGGAAACCGCTTTGGCGGCGCCGCCGGCGGTGAAGCAAGCTCGGGCAACCCCCGACCGCCTACCATGGTTCACGACGTGAACCACCGGGCGTTTTATGCATTAATGCAACGTAGGACGAAAATACCTGTTCATTTTTCTTCGATGAATTCTTTCTTTCTTTCTTTCTCTCTCTCCATTTTTTCTCGGTGGCATGTTGGAGGGCATTTTTCTTACTAATTGGTAGTTTTTGATGGCGCATATATGAATCTCCTTGGCTTCCTATATTTCTCATTTTTTCTTTTTCTTATTCTGATTTGAAGATATTGAAGAGTTTTGGCGATTTTTTTGGCGGTAGGTAAAATCCTTTACGCTTTGCACATTTGAGCTCATATTTTCCTTGTTCTTGTTTTTTTTTGTCAATGTTTAATCGATTTTTGCGTGTTCTTGGGCGTCTTTGCTTTGGTGGCCTTCAATCTTATGGTCCTTTTACTAATCTATGCTTGGTTTTGTTTCCTCGCGGTAGATGTTGCCGCCATTTTAAGGTATTGTCATCTTATGTTAGTGTGTAGGTTCTCTTTTAGAAATGGAGGCCTTAAGGAGCTTTGTACCCGATTCGATGTGGATTTTGTTGCCCTTTTGCAAATGGCTGCGCGCCGATTCTCCAAGCCTAGCCCCTGATAACGGCTCCTCTTCATGCACTAGTAAAAAACAAAGTATGCCTGCGACAATACGCCTTTTGACCGGAATCACCGATTTGGCCATTTCGCCCGATTTACATCTTTTGGGCAATTTTCAAGCCCCTCGATATGCACATTTCCATGGCCTGATGGATGCTTCCCTGCTTGAAAAATCAAGCTTCGCTCATATTCTTACATGTTTATGCTTATTTCCTTGTGCTTTGTTAGTATTTTGGTCCCCATTGGTCCCTTTTATTCTCTGCCGTCTTTTCTTAGCCCTCGGTTATTATGTACGGGTTTACGGCTTTTGTGGGCTATCATCCATGTATAACAAATTTTATTTATACATTCTTTCAATTTGTCTTCCTTTTGTTTCTTCTCTTTAGTAATGTATGTATCTCTCAGTATGTGTTTTTGATTTAGCCTTACGCTTTCTGCTTTGTTTCATCTCTCAAGATTCAAGTTACTGCCCTGCTGTTCGTTTCCGGATGGAATCTTGGATGTTGACCTCATTTAGTTATGGTTTAGCGGTGCTCTGGTGGCGCCGCTTAGGAAACTGGGAACCAAAGTTACCAGAAAAAAACTTACACCAAAAATACAAGCAAAACACTGGCCCTAGTGGTTTACGTGCTAGGGAACCCATGGGTAGGAGGGTTTCCGGCGGAAATCCGCTTTGCGCCGCCGCCAGCCCCCGGCGGCCGCCGCCGGTTTCCGCCGGAACTCCGACGCCTCATGGGTTCACGCCCGATGGACCACGGGCGATGTTTTATACATTATCGCCGGTGGGACCTAAAATACCCCTTCATTTTTCTTCTGATGAATTCTTTCTTTCTTTCTTTCTCTCTCCGGCATTTTTACGTGGGTCGCATGTTCTTTGGAGGGCATTTTTCTTACTAATCGGTAGTTTTTGATGGCGCATATATGAATCTCCTTGGCTTCCTATATTTCTCATTTTTTCTTTTTTTTTATTCTGATTTGAAGATATTGAAGAGTTTTGGCGATTTTTTTTTTTTGCGCAGGCGGTAAAATCCTTTGGCGCTTGCACATTTGAGCTCATATTTTCCCTTGTTCTTGTTTTTGTCAATGTTTAATCGATTTTTTGCGGGTTCTTGGGCGTCTTTTGCTTTGGTGGCCTTCAATCTTATGGTCATTACTAATCTATCTTTGGTTTTGTTTCTGGCGGTTCTTGCCGCCATTTTAAGGTATTGTCATCTTATGTTAGTGTGTAGGTTCTCTTTTAGAAATGGAGGCCTTAAGGAGCTTTGCGTGGCCCGATTCTCGATGTGGATTTTTGTTGCCCTTTTGTACTGCGGTGGCACCTGGCTGCCGATTAGCCGGATAGCCCCTGATCTCCGCCTCTTCATGCACTAGTAAAAGCGATTAATGCCTGCCTTTACCGCCTTTGAGGCCGGTTTGGCCATTTCGGCCTGATTTACATCTTTTGGGCAATTTTCAAGCCCTGATATGCACATTTCCATGGCGGATGGATGCTTCCTAAGTGCTTGAAAAATCAAGCTTCGCTCATATTCTTACATGTTTATGCTTATTTCCTTGTGCTTTGTTAGTATTTTGGTCCCCATTGGTCCCTTGGGGCTCTGCCCGTCTGCTTTCTTAGATCCTCGGTTATTATAATACGGGTTTACACGGCTTTGTGGGCTATCATCCATGTATACTTGGCGTTTTATTTATACATTCTTTCAATTTGTCTTCCTTTTGTTTCTTCTCTTTAGTAATGTATGTATCTCTGTATGTGTTTTTTGATTTAGTCTTACCTTTCTGCTTCTTTGTTTCATCTCTCAAGATTCAAATTCTTTCGCCTGGCGTTAGTTTCCTGATGGAATCTTGGATGTTGACCTCATTTAGTTATGGTTTAGCGGTTGCTCGGTGGCGCCCGCTTAGAGCCCCCCAACCAAAGTTGCAGGAAAAAACTTACACCAAAAATACAAGCAAAACATCGCCCCTAGTGGTTTTGCGTGCTAGGAACCCATGGGTAGGAGGGTTTCGGCGGAATCGCTGGCGGGCGCCGCGTTACCGGTGGCCCGGCCCAGCCGGCGCTTCTTCCAGCCCGAACTCCCGACTGCCATGGGTTCACGCCGTGGGCACCCGGGGCCGGTTTTTGCGTCACATCAGGGTAGGACGAAAATACCCTGTTCATTTTTCTTCTGATGAATTCTTTCTTTCTTTCTTTCTCTCTCCGGCATTTTTCTGTGGCTGCATGTTGCTGGAGGGGCATTTTTTCTTACTAATCTGGTAGTTTTTGATGGCGCATATATGAATCTCCTTGGCGCTTCCTATATTTCTCATTTTTTTCTTTTTCTTGTTACAGATTTGAAGATATTGAAGAGTTTTGGCGATTTTTTTTTGGCAGAGGCGGTAAAATCCTTGGCGCTTGCACATTTGAGCTCATATTTTCCTTGTTCTTGTTTTTTGTCAATGTTTAATCGATTTTTGCAGGTTCTTGGACGTCTTTGCTTTGGTGGCCTTCAATCTTATGGTCTGTTACTAATCTATCTTTGGTTTTGTTTCACGCACCGATCTTGCCGCCATTTTAAGGTATTGTCATCTTATGTTAGTGTGTAGGTTCTCTTTTAGAAATGGAGGCCTTAAGGAGCTTTGCAGCGCTGATTCTGATGTGGATTTTTGTTGCCCTTTTGCAGCTGGCTTCTGCTGCCGATTCTCCAAGCCCAGCCCCGGATACCGGTTCCGCCTCTTCATGCACTAGTAAAAGCGATTAATGCGCCTCTGGGCCACTTTGCCTTGGCACTGGCCCGGGGGCGATTTAACCATTTCGGCTGATTTACATCTTTTGGGCAATTTTCAAGCCCCGATATGCACATTTCCATGGCGGGATGGATGCTTCTGGTGCCGAAAAATCAAGCTTCTGCTCATATTCTTACATGTTTATGCTTATTTCCTTGTGCTTTGTTAGTATTTTGGTCCCCATTGGTCCCTTGGGGCTCTGCCGTCTGCTTTCTTCGTCCTCAGTTATTATGTACAGGTTTACGGCTTTGTGGGCTATCATCCATGTATAACAGCGTTTTATTTATACATTCTTTCAATTTGTCTTCCTTTTGTTTCTTCTCTTTAGTAATGTATGTATCTCTCAGATGTGTTTTTTGATTTAGTCTTACGCTTTCTGCTGGCTGTTTCATCTCTCAAGATTCAAATTCTTGCCTGGCTTTTTTTCGTTTAGGATGGAATCTTGGATGTTGACCTCATTTAGTTATGGTTTAAGCGGTGCTCTGGTGGCGGCAGGAAAGGAACCAAAGTTACGAGAAAAACTTACACCAAAATACAAGCAAAACACTGGCCCTAGTGGTTTACGTGCTAGGGAACCCATGGGTAGGAGGGTTTCCGCCGGCGCCGCTCCGCCGCCCATGGGTTCCAGCGCGTGGACCCGCGAGGCCGATGTTCAAGGCGATACCTGCGGGCCGTGTGGGAAAAATACCACGTTCATTTTTCTTGATGAATTCTTTCTTTCTTTCTTTCTCTCTCCGGCATTTTTCTGTGGCTGCATGTTGCTGGAGGGGCATTTTTTCTTACTAATCTGGTAGTTTTTGATGGCGCATATATGAATCTCCTTGGGCTTCCTATATTTCTCATTTTTTTTTTTTTTCTTATTCTGATTTGAAGATATTGAAGAGTTTTGGCGATTTTTTTTTTTTTTAGGCGGTAAAATCCTTGGCGCTTACATTTGAGCTCATATTTTCCTTGTTCTTGTTTTTGTCAATGTTTAATCGATTTTTTGCGGGTTCTTGGGCGTCTTTGCTTTGGTGGCCTTCAATCTTATGGTCCATTACTAATCTATCTTTGGTTTTTGTTTCACGGCGGCCGATCTTGCCGCCATTTTAAGGTATTGTCATCTTATGTTAGTGTGTAGGTTCTCTTTTTAGAAATGGAGGCCTTAAGGAGCTTTTGTGGCCCGATTCTGATGTGGATTTTGTTGCCCTTTTGCGGTGGCCTGGCTGCCGATTCTCAAGCCCGGCCCGGATCACGGTTCCGCCTCTTCATGCACTAGTAAAAGCGATTATGCGCCTACGGACCGATTTGCCTTGGCACCTGGCCCGGGCGATTTAACCATTTTCGCTGATTTACATCTTTTGGGCAATTTTCAAGCCACGATATGCACATTTCCATGGCGGATGGATGCTTCCGGTGCTTGAAAAATCAAGCTTCTGCTCATATTCTTACATGTTTATGCTTATTTCCTTGTGCTTTGTTAGTATTTTGGTCCCCATTGGTCCCTTGGGGCTCTGTAGTCTGCTTTCTTAGTCCTCGGTTATTATGTATGCAGGGTTTACGGCTTTGTGGGCTATCATCCATGTATAATGGCGTTTTATTTATACATTCTTTCAATTTGTCTTCCTTTTTTTGTTTCTTCTCTTTAGTAATGTATGTATCTCTGTATGTGTTTTTTTTGATTTAGTCTTACGCTCTGGCTTCTTTGTTTCATCTCTCAAGATTCAAATTCTTTGCCTGTTTGATCGTTTCCGATGGAATCTTGGATGTTGACCTCATTTAGTTATGGTTTAAGCGGTGCTTTCTGGTGGCGCTAGGAAGGCCCCGGGAACCAAAGTTACCGAAAAAAACTTACACCAAAATACAAGCAAAACATCGGCCCTAGTGGTTTCGTGCTAGGGAACCCATGGGTAGGAGGGGGTTTCGCCCGGGAAACTCGGCGGCCCATGGGTCATTTTTCTTCCGATGAATTCTTTCTTTCTTTCCTCTCCGGCATTTTTTACGGGGCGTTTTTTGGAGGGGCATTTTCTTACGGGTCGGGTTTTTGAAAATACCATTTCATTTTCTTTTTCTTGTTACAGTTGAAGATGAATTTTGGCTTTCTTT
This sequence comes from Isoetes taiwanensis, assembly GCA_021234155.1. NCBI lineage: Eukaryota > Viridiplantae > Streptophyta > Lycopodiopsida > Isoetales > Isoetaceae > Isoetes > Isoetes taiwanensis. The sequence continues at coordinate 27,838 of JAJEKV010000842.1, read as the reverse complement.
CTTTCTTTCTCTCCACATTTGCATTTTTTCCTTGTTCTTGTTTTTGTCAATGTTTAATTTTTTGAGGGGCATTTTTCTTTGGTGGCTAATCTTAGGTAAAAGTTTTTTAGGGTGTACCACTTATATGAATCTCCTTGGCTTCCTATATTTCTCATTTTTTTTTTCTTATTCTGACTTGAAGATATTGAAGAGTTTTGTCAAGATTTTTTTTATATTCAAAGTTAAGTAAAATCCTTGGCGGCTTAAATTTGAGCTCATATTTTCCTTGTTCTTGTTTTTTTGAGTCAATGTTTAATCGATTTTTGCGGGTTCTTGGGCGTCTTTGCTTTGGTGGCCTTCAATCTTATGGGACACCCTAACATGCTTTTACCCTTTGATGGTCATTTACTAATCTATCTTTGGTTTTGTTTCTGGCGGTAGATCTTGCCGCCATTTTAAGGTATTGTCATCTTATGTTAGTGTGTAGGTTCTCTTTTTAGAAATGGAGGCCTTAAGGAGCTTTCTTGTGGCCCGATTACGATGTGGATTTTGTTGCCCTTTGCGGTGGCCTGCTGCCGATTCTCAAGCCCGACCGGATCTGGGTTCCGCCTCTTCATGCACTAGTAAAAGCGATTAATGCGCCTCACAACAGTTGCCTTGGCCCTTGCTTTGGCGGGCGATTTAACCATTTCTTGCCTGATTTACATCTTTTGGGCAATTTTCAAGCCACGATATGCACATTTCCATGGCGGATGGATGCTTCCGGTGCTTGAAAAATCAAAACTACGCTCATATTCTTACATGTTTATGCTTATTTCCTTGTGCTTTGTTAGTATTTTGGTCCCCATTGGTCCCTTGGGGCTCTGCCGAATCTGCTTTCTTAGTCCTCGGTTATTATGTGCGGGTTCTGGCTTTGTGGGCTATCATCCATGTATAAATGGCGTTTTATTTATACATTCTTTCAATTTGTCTTCCTTTTTGTTTCTTCTCTTTAGTAATGTATGTATCTCTGTATGTGTTTTGATTTAGATCTTACGCTTTCTGCTTCTTTGTTTCATCTCTCAAGATTCAAATTCTTGCCCGCTTTTAGTTTTCGGATGGAATCTTGGATGTTGACCTCATTTAGTTATGGTTTAGCGGTGCTCTGGTGGCAAGCTTAGGAAACCAGGAACCAAAGTTACCCGAGAAAAAACTTACACCAAAAATACAAGCAAAACATTTCCCTAGTGGGTTTACGTGCTAGGGAACCCATGGGTAGGAGGGTTTCCGCCGGAAACTCCCGGCGCCCATGGGTTCACGTGGACCGCGGGCGGCCCCATTCCGTGCGCCGGTGGGACGAAAATACCACATTCATTTTTCTTCGATGAATTCTTTCTTTCTTTCTTTCTCTCTCCGGCATTTTTCCGTAGTCGCATGTTCTTTGGAGGGGCATTTTTTCTTACTAATCGGTAGTTTTTGATGGCGATATATGAATCTCCTTGGCCCTATATTTCTCATTTTTTCTTTTTTCTTATTCTGATTTGAAGATATTGAAGAGTTTTGGCGATTTTTTTTTTGCGGTAAAATCCTTGGCTTGCACATTTGAGCTCATATTTTCCTTGTTCTTGTTTTTGTCAATGTTTAATCGATTTTTTGCGGGTTCTTGGACATCTTTGCTTTGGTGGCCTTCAATCTTAGGGTAAAAGCATGTTAGGGTGTACCACTTTTGGAACTTTTGCAAAAGTACATACACTAGGTGCTTTAACTGGTACTTTTTTCATTTTTATTTTCATTAAAACTAGTACAAATATCCAAGATAAAAAGTCAAGGGCGATTAATATTCAAAGTTAAGATAAAGATAATGCTACTAGGCTAAAATATATATAAAAGTTCTAGAATGTACCTTTTATTGAGATATTACCACAATGTTTAACCCAGATCCACGGAGTACCTTTTTAGGTTCTTTTTTGGTCACTAAATAATACTTTTTTAAGGGACACCTAACATGCTTTTACCCCTATGGTGCATTACTAATCTATCTTTGGTTTTGTTTCACGGCAGCCGATCTTGCCGCCATTTTAAGGTATTGTCATCTTATGTTAGTGTGTAGGTTCTCTTTTTTAGAAATGGAGGCCTTAAGGGCTTTGCAGTAGCGATTGATGTGGATTTTTGTTGCCCTTTTGCGGTGGCCTGGCTGCCGATTCTCAAGCCCAACCGGGATCTGGGTTCCGCCTCTTCATGCACTAATAAAAATAATTAATGCGCCTCAGATGCCGGTTGCCTTGGCAGCTGACCGGGCGATTTAACCATTTCGGCCTGATCATCTTTTGGGCAATTTTCAAGCCACGATATGCACATTTCCATGGCGGATGGATGCTTCCGGTGCTTGAAAAATCAAACTTACGCTCATATTCTTACATGTTTATGCTTATTTCCTTGTGCTTTGTTAGTATTTTGGTCCCCATTGGTCCCTTGGGGCTCTGCCGTCTGCTTTCTTCGTCCTCAGTTATTATGTACAGGTTTACGGCTTTGTGGGCTATCATCCATGTATAACAGCGTTTTATTTATACATTCTTTCAATTTGTCTTCCTTTTGTTTCTTCTCTTTAGTAATGTATGTATCTCTGTATGTGTTTTTGATTTAGATCTTACGCTTTCTGCTTCTTTGTTTCATCTCTCAAGATTCAAGTTACTGCCCTGCTGTTCGTTTCCGGATGGAATCTTGGATGTTGACCTCATTTAGTTATGGTTTAGCGGTGCTCTGGTGGCGCCGCTTAGGAAACTGGGAACCAAAGTTACCAGAAAAAAACTTACACCAAAAATACAAGCAAAACACTGGCCCTAGTGGTTTACGTGCTAGGGAACCCATGGGTAGGAGGGGTTTCGGCGGGCGCTGGCGCGGCTTACGCAGGCGTTAGCCCGGTCGGCGCCGCCGGTTTTCCCCGGAAACGCCCCATGGGTTCACGACGTGAACCACCGAGGGCGGTGTTTTATGCGATTACGTCATGTGGTGGGGCGAAAATACCCCGCTTCATTTTTCTTCCGATGAATTCTTTCTTTCTTTCTTTCTCTCTCGGCATTTTTACGTAGGTGCATGTTCTTTGGAGGGCATTTTTTCTTACTAATCTGGTAGTTTTTGATGGCGCATATATGAATCTCCTTGGCGCTTCCTATATTTCTCATTTTTTTCTTTTTCTTGTTACAGATTTGAAGATATTGAAGAGTTTTGGCGATTTTTTTTTGGCAGAGGCGGTAAAATCCTTGGCGCTTGCACATTTGAGCTCATATTTTCCTTGTTCTTGTTTTTTGTCAATGTTTAATCGATTTTTGCAGGTTCTTGGACGTCTTTGCTTTGGTGGCCTTCAATCTTATGGTCTGTTACTAATCTATGCTGGTTTTTGTTTCCTGGCAGCCGATCTTGCCGCCATTTTAAGGTATTGTCATCTTATGTTAGTGTGTAGGTTCTCTTTTAGAAATGGAGGCCTTAAGGAGCTTTGCAGCGCTGATTCTGATGTGGATTTTTGTTGCCCTTTTGCGGTGGCCTGGCTGCCGGGCCGATTCTCAAGCCCGACCCGGGATCTGGGTTCCGCCTCTTCATGCACTAGTAAAATCAGTGTATGCCTCTGGACAGCTGCCTTGGCACTGGACTGGGCCGATTTGGCCATTTCGGCCTGATTTACATCTTTTGGGCAATTTTCAAGCCACGATATGCACATTTCCATGGCGGGATGGATGCTTCGATTGCTTGAAAAATCAAGCTTACGCTCATATTCTTACATGTTTATGCTTATTTCCTTGTGCTTTGTTAGTATTTTGGTCCCCATTGGTCCCTTGGGGCTCTGCCGTCTGCTTTCTTCGTCCTCAGTTATTATGTACAGGTTTACGGCTTTGTGGGCTATCATCCATGTATAACAGCGTTTTATTTATACATTCTTTCAATTTGTCTTCCTTTTTGTTTCTTCTCTTTAGTAATGTATGTATCTCGTATGTGTTTTTGATTTAGGTCTTACGCTCTGGCTTCTTTGTTTCATCTCTCAAGATTCAAGTTCTTTTCCACTATGTTGGTTTCGGATGGAATCTTGGATGTTGACCTCATTTAGTTATGGTTTAGCGGTGCTGGTGGCGCCGCTTAGAAAGCTGAGGAACCAAAGTTACGAAAAAACTTACACCAAAATACAAGCAAAACACTGGCCCTAGTGGTTTACGTGCTAGGGAACCCATGGGTAGGAGGGTTTCGGGAAACCGCTTTGGCGGCGCCGCCCGGGGCGTTAGCCCCGTGGCGGCGGCGCCTTCGTTTCCACCGAAAACTCCGGCCGCCATGGAGTTCTGCGGAACCGAACCGTGTTTAATTACATGGCAGTGGGGCCGAAAATACCCTGTTCATTTTTCTTCTGATGAATTCTTTCTTTCTTTCTTTCTCTCTCCGGCATTTTTTTCTGGTCGTGTTCTTTGGAGGGGGGCATTTTTCTTACTAATCTGGTAGTTTTTGATGGCGCATATATGAATCTCCTTGGCGCTTCCTATATTTCTCATTTTTTTCTTTTTCTTGTTACAGATTTGAAGATATTGAAGAGTTTTGGCGATTTTTTTTTGGCAGAGGCGGTAAAATCCTTGGCGCTTGCACATTTGAGCTCATATTTTCCTTGTTCTTGTTTTTGTCAATGTTTAATCGATTTTTGCAGGTTCTTGGACGTCTTTGCTTTGGTGGCCTTCAATCTTATGGTCTGTTACTAATCTATGCTGGTTTTTGTTTCCTGGCAGCCGATCTTGCCGCCATTTTAAGGTATTGTCATCTTATGTTAGTGTGTAGGTTCTCTTTTAGAAATGGAGGCCTTAAGGAGCTTTGCGTGGCCGGTCGATGTGGATTTTTTGTTGCCCTTTTGCGGTGGCCTGCTGCCCGATTCTCCAAGCCGGCCAGGATCTGGGTTCCGCCTCTTCATGCACTAGTAAAAGCGATTATGCGCCTCTGGACCGGTTGCCTTGGCAATCGGCGGGCGATTTAGCCATTTGGCCGATTTACATCTTTTGGGCAATTTTCAAGCCCTGATATGCACATTTCCATGGCCGGATGGATGCTTCCCGGTGCTTGAAAAATCAAGCTTCTGCTCATATTCTTACATGTTTATGCTTATTTCCTTGTGCTTTGTTAGTATTTTGGTCCCCATTGGTCCCTTGGGGCTCTGCCGTCTGCTTTCTTCGTCCTCAGTTATTATGTACCCAGTTTACGGCTTTGTGGGCTATCATCCATGTATAACAAACGGTTTTATTTATACATTCTTTCAATTTGTCTTCCTTTTGTTTCTTCTCTTTAGTAATGTATGTATCTCGTATGTGTTTTTGATTTAGTCTTACGCTCTGGCTGCTTTTTCATCTCAAAGATTCAAGTTCTTTTCCTGGCTGTTTTTAGGATGGAATCTTGGATGTTGACCTCATTTAGTTATGGTTTAGCGGTGCTCTGGTGCGCCGGCTTAGGAAACCGGGAACCAAAGTTACCGGAAAAACTTACACCAAAAAAAAAGCAAAACGGCCCTAGTGGTTTACGTGCTAGGGACCCATGGTACGAGGGGTTTCCGTGAAAACCGCTGGCCGGCGCCGCATGCGTTGGGTGTTAGCCCGGCGATGGCGCCCGCCGGCGGTTTCCCCCCGAAACCCGTATCCATGGTTTCACGACGTGAACCATCGCTATGGCGAAAATACGTCCCTATTCGTTTTCTTGCCTTCTTCTCTTACGTATTGTCTCACTTTGTAGGTAGAGCCGTTTTGCCATTTCCAAGGCGGATTTCCAGGGCCGATTTGGGATTTCCAGGGCCGATTTGCATTTACAAGGCAAGCAAGAATACTTCGCAGTTTTAGTATGACTCGGCAGGGCCATTGAACGCTTCTTACAGAGCTATGTAAGAGGAGATCCGGCAGAAGTATGGAAAGAGGAGATATGGTGGACGCCGAAGACGCCTATGGGCAGATTGGTAATTAGCAGGCACTCTTCTCACAAAAGGAAGGTTTCGAGGCTAAGCTGGACTCTAAGGGCCTGAAGTATTAATTTTATTAAGGCCGGCTTCCCATGGGATGGAATTCCTGGATTTTCTAAGCCACATGGCAAGGTAAGCCGCGACATCAAACATGCATCGTTCCTATGAACACCTATACCTAATTCTCATTTCTTGGATGTGTGGAATAGAAATGATCAGCAAAGAACGAGCCTATGCACAAAAGACGACAAAGATTGCACACATGAGCACAAAAATTATCCCACAAGAAGACAAACCGAGTTGTGGCATTGGCATCCAAAAATGGCAAGCGAATTCTTCAATTCCAGGTCCAGACCTTAAGTAAGGCAATGTTAGGCGTTCATGATACTATGTCCAAGCGGTGCCACCATAAGCTCGCCGACGAATAATTTTTTTTTTTTGTCTGTTGCACAGGGTCGGTTCTTGCTTCGTTGTGACTAAACTCCGGTAGGGCGGCTATGGCGTCTTCAACCTTCGGCTATGGCGCCTTCAAGCTCTAAGTCGAGGCTCCTGCCATTTTTTTCTTGTTGCAAAGTTGCTCCTGCTTAGAACAATAAAAGATCAAGCTGATTTTCTTGCTCTGTTTTCTTTTGTTGTATTTTCCTCAAATCAGTCTCTCCTACTTCGCCATAGCTCTCTTCTTGTTTTGAAGGCAGAACAAAAATACCTGTCAAGCCCGACGCGCCCACAAACATACCAATTTTCCAATTCATCAAAATTAGATGACGGAAAAAGCCGAGAGCTGATGCCTAATTTTTAATTCATATGGAATTAGATGATGGAAAAAGTCTACAGACGATACCTAGTTCTTGATTCGTATGAAAGTAGACGATGGAAAAAGCTTGGAGCTCATGCTTCCAACACTCAATTCTTGAAATTTTAGGCAATGGAAATTTATGGGTATGACACGTCTAAAGTGAGTTAATGACGCGCATTATATATATTGAGATAATGAATTCAATAATTAAAAAAAAAAAAAAAAAAAAAAACACACATCAGAAGGCTCTAGCAAGATAAAACTTGTTAGGTTTTTAATTTGGAGGAACTTATAAGACTGTTGAGGTTCACACGCAGGTTTAGTTAAGTTAGCAAAACTAACTAGAAACCCCTTAAAAACCCTCGAAAAAGAAGAAATTATGTAGCAAAAAGAAAGTTGTTCTAATTAAACGTTGTTAAAGACACGTTAAAAGCTTCCATTTCAAAAATCTTCATGAGTATATATTACATTCCTTTTGTATATAGTTTATAAAAAATGTAGAGTAGTACTCGTATAAATATATACCGAGGGGAGGTGGTTCTTCCCAGTCCACAGGACTCTCGTCTGCCTTTGAAACTGTTTCTTGAGAGGCCACAAAGCCAGAGACATCTGCTTCTGATTCTAATCTTATTGGAACAGGCTGTTTGGCGGGCTCTAGCTCTACTGGTTCCAGATCCACAAACTCCACCTCCTCATCTTTTCTTCCCATTATTGGAGGCTGGATTTCTGTGTAGGTGCCTTTAACATCCCCACACTAATTTTTTGCTCCCAATTCCTCATTTTCATCAGGGAAGGGCTCATAGGAACTTATTCTGGTCCCATGAAATTGATCTTGTCTGATATATATGTTAATCGACACCATATTACGCCCTGTTTAAGTGCGTCGTGGTGCGATTCGAGCGCGTCTAGAACCAGGTCTCCTAGGCGAGAAAACCATTGTATCGAGACATACATAAAAGCGTTTGAGACTTACGGTAGTGGGACACCACAAAATTGTCTCTGCGGGGTCTCTCGATTTTGCAAGACAATAGGGAATTGGAAAGCATTGCATGGCGGAGACTTTTCATTCTCAGTATATTAAAATGCACCATGGTCTTTTGGTGTCCACGGCTTTGTAATATCCTATATGAAAGTGCTCAAGCGGTGACTAAATGCGGACCCCCACCATGATCTTTGACGTTAGTCTTCATCCTTGCGCGAGAAAAAGAAATTGTAAGCTAAACATAATAAGAAAATGGTATAAATATATATCCGGTAGGGTTCTTATGATATAAATTTATACCATGAGGCACTAGGGGTTTAAGTTTATACATGAGGTTTCTATCGGTGATATTTACACCCTAGGGCTCCACCATATAAATTTATCTTGCGGGGGCACCCAAAGAAGATAAATTTATACCGTAGGATTCAAATAAAAAAAAAAAACTTGAAAACGAATGTAAAAAGCTTACCAAATGATTTTGAAGCCGGTGCAGCCCGCTCCTATTGGTTTGAGCCTCGACATTGTCTGCAGACGGAGGGGAAAATGATAACCCGCCAATTAGGCGACAGGGGTGACTTCCTTCGAGCCATCCAAAAAGCTCGTAAAAAGCTCATCGTCGAAGGCGTTGTCTTTAATCTTGACGCCCTATGGAATGTCATTTATGCACAATGTGAAGTTACGCTTGTCAACCACAATCCTCGACCTTTGCAGTCACCTTGTACAATTTTATACAAGCGGTCCTAGCCAAAAGTAGTAAATCTTTCATAGCCATTGTCAAAACTACTTGGCGCTGACTTGCTTTCCTTGTTCAATGGCCTTCAATCTTTGCCTTTCTTCTTTGACCCTCCGAACTAGGTTTAGAAAGCCTGCTGGCAGGCCTTTCTTCTTGTTTTGTAAGTGAACAGTGAGACAAAGGCACGAAGACAAAACATGTTCTCTACAAAACTTATCCAACCACTGAAGTTTACTGCGTGTTCTCTGATTATGCTATCTGTCATACACATTGGATAAAGAAGCTTGCACTCTTCCCAGTCTTCTAGGTTTAATTGCTTCATTAACTCGGACTGACAGGTGACAATGTCCTTCTGGCTGCAAAGATAAAGAGGTTATACGGCAAAGTAAGGAAACAAAGAATACTAGACAATAAAGGCGGCTTATATCTTAGCTTCCTTTGCCATTTCATCGAGGGTAAATTCTTTGGCCACAACTTTTTCTAAGAGCCGCACAAAAATTTCTTTGCTCTTCAGCCCCTATAGTTGTGTCCATGGTACTATGCTCATATTCTTATGTTTCGTTTCAGTTTTTTTTTTTTTTTTTTTCCAATGGTGCTGGCTTGCTCCTTAAGTTCACCATCTTCGCGAACATGCACAATATTCTTTCCTATAGATCCCACACCTGTTAAAAGTTGAAGACAAGTAGCTTAGTGCAAATGGCATGTTGTGGTACAACAAATGCTAGAGGCGGAGTCCAGGCCATGGTATAAATTTATACCGTTCCAGGCTACGGTATAAATTTATACCAGTCCATGCCACGGTATAAACTTATACCGTTGAAGGCCGCGGTATAAATTTATACCGTTGAAGGCTGCTGTATAAATTTATACCAGTCCAAGCCGCGGTTTAAATTTATACCGGTCCATGCTACGGTATACATTTATACTGCTCCAGGCCATTGGTATTAATTTATACCGTGACTTGAAGTTATTAATCACGATCTACACGTTCACAGACCACGTGGAAACAAAATAGGATTGAAAGAAGAATCTACGAGGCTATTATTGTTCTTACTTGGCGTCTCTCGAAAGCAAAGTTGAAAGTAGTTATCGTCTTTGCTTCAACGCCCATGGGGCTTCTTTTCAGAGTCGTAACTCAGGCAACATTCAGTCACACAGGCCTCAGGAAGTTCTTGGAGCTTGTTCTTCTGCTTCTTGAAGTCTTCTCAGGCATTTGTTTGTACTTTCGACATACTCTGCATGAAGCGGATCTTATCTATAAGGCTCCATTGTCGGGTTGTGGCTCCCACGGCGTAACTTTAAGCCTCTTAAACATCAAAACCCACATAAATATGGGCTTCCACGCTCTTCCAGACCTCGTTTCTGCTTTCTTCTTTAGATAGCTCTTTCCTTGCCTTATAACTGCGTGTACCACCCAGTACATAATAAGTGTAGTCCTCAAAGTCAGCCTTCCTGTACTGCCTGAGCTCCTGGACCTGCGTTCTATCCACCATAACAACAAGTGGCGACACATGGGCATGTGGATTTCTTCGCATTCTCTGCTTCAGTATAGTCACATGTGTTGCTTACAACTTCCTCACCTGAAGCACTCTGACCCCATCTTCATTTTTCGGTAGCCTCTTGATCGTGCTCAGTGTTAGTGATATTGTTTGCTTCAAAAGCTTCGTCTCATTAACCCTCTTTAAGATAGCACTTCAATTGTCTGAGGGTTTCAAAACAATATCTGCACTAGGAGCCTTTTCAAGTGCTTCTGCCAACTCCTCGATTGTCAAGGCCTTTGTGGTTCTAGATTTCTTAGTAGCATGTGTCTTTTCAACCAAGTCTTTCCTCTCGTCCTTCCCTTTCATTACCACCTCTTCCTCCTCTTCCAGCTCGCTCTCTTTCTCAACGTCCTCTTTAGCACGTGGGTATCACAAGCCTTTGACCATAACTCTCTCGTCACAGAGAGTCACCGAAGACAGGATGTCTACTATATCCTGTAGTAAGGATGATTAACTAGTGCCCTGTCGGTATAAATTTATACGGAGAAGAAACGAACAACAGAAGGAGCAATGCACACTTACATAACCAAGCTTGTTGTTCTCTGAGATGTACTCGTGACATCCTTTGGTTTTGCACATCTTTGATTCAAAACATTTCACTGTTCGAGAATGTACTCTATGTTGCCTTCATCGTTCACACATCATTAGAATTTCATCCTCGTGTTACTCGCCGGCGTCAAACTTGTCATTTTACCCCGGGGTAGTAATCCTCAGGCCTGAACTTCCCCTTCTTGTTTTATTGCCGCAGTGCAGTGCGCGCCGGTGGGGTAGCGTCCTCTTGCTCCCCTATGCAAGTACCAAGTAACATCCTTCAGTTCGTATGATTGGGGCTTTGCAGAAGACTGTTGACTTTGCCTTTAAGGAGAAGCTTGGGGCTGAAAAGGCGTAAAAAACAACACTTTAACATCACGAAAGCTGAATTTACCTCAAGTTTCTAACTACTTTAGTTCTAGAATTGGTGCCTTAAAGGACCTCATTGTGGGTTTATTGTACCCTTTTTTCTGATTGGTTTTTAGCCACTAAAATACACCACTATTATCCAAAACATATTTCATATTATTACCCTCGCGGTATAAATTTATACAGAGGAGGTGGTCTCCCAGTATAAATTTATATCGCGAGAGTTCTGCCTCAGTATAAATTTATACCGAAAGAACACGGACGGGATAAATTTATCCCGATAGAGGGTCAAGCAGTATAAATTTATCTTGCCACATTATATCAATATATAAATTTACTAGTAGCGATTGCCCGGCGTTCTTTGAGCTGGATTAACATGTAAATGATAATCCTGCGAAATACAACATATTGAATTTGTGCCAAAACATAAGGGAGGATATAAGGAATTTATGCAGCAGTAGCTATGCCATTGTATCAGGGAAAGTTTTTGCCGATCACACAATTTCAATCATGCATTGGCCATTTTTTGGGCAAGTTTTCGTCCATGCCCCTACTAAATTTGGAAGTTAATGGAAAAGCTTCAAATAAATCCATGTTTATGGGACAATAGCTTCATTACTTATATATAGTTGCATTCTTATATTCACTGGTGGGACTGCTAAAATGACTCATCGGCCAAGTAAAGCCAACTCATGCAATCTCCTACCAAGATGCATGCAAAGGTCTTAGCTACCATAGGTTGTGATTTCAATTGATTATGCCAAATTACATTTGTAAAGACATGGTCAATGCTTTCTCCAAGCCAATGGACATGAATTTGCGGTTGTAAAGCGGATAATATTTTAAACTTTAAATCAGATCTCTAGCATCTTTGGTGACAAATGGACAAACTATTATTTGTAGTGTTGCTTGTCTGATGTTCAGCACCAACCAAGTATTTGTAGTATATCAACCAATTATTTGTAGTGTTGTTTGCTTAATGTTCGATATAGAGCGACCACCTGATGTTCAGAACCACCTGATTATTTGTAGTGTTGTTTGCCTGATGTTCAGTTCTAACCATCTAATGTTCAAGACCATCAGATTATTTGTAGTGTTGTTAGTCTGACATTTTTTTGCCCTAGTACCAAATTGACAGCAAGATCTGTGACTCTGCTATCAATTTGATGAACAGAAACACAAATATTAATAGCAAAGAGAGCAAATCAATATATTAATCACTGATTTTACATTTCTTATACTATATTGAATATGAAGATGACGTCAATCCTCTTTTGGCCACCCTATAACCTTTCTCTTGCAGCATTTTTCTATTGCTGTATGAACTGCAAAAATCTTATGCTCTCCTTCTACTCTCTATTAAAGATTTCCATAAGAGAAAACAGATAGACAAAGGGGTATGACATCTGCTTTAATGTCTCTTCAGACTGGATTATAAGCCATCCACATGGCAGTTTATAGAAATTTTGCACATTTTCATGCCGCTTTGCACTCCCCAAATGCTTATTTTTTCTTCCTTCTCCTCGATATGCACGCTCAATAAATCAATAAAAAACTCTCTCAAATTGCAGATTGTTTTCTACTATCAAATGCCATAGTATGTCTTCCGGTTCACGTGAACTTTGTATTTCCGGCGGACATTCTATCGCAATTTGTAACAAATGGAGCACATTCTCGCATGATGTGCAATTGATCCATAGTGCTGCGGCGGTTACATAGCATATCCAATACATGTCCAATTTCCTCCGCAACTATATAAATAGAAGAATAATGGTTGTGCGATCGAGGTGTAAACGCATACCGAAGAAACTAAGAGCTGCAACAGGATGTCCATCTTGCCCAAACATACCGGGAGGCTCCGGCCACCGGATCGGTAATTATTAACGAAGGAAAGATGAGCTTGATGCCATGACAACGAAATCCAAGCCCTAGCACCAAATCCAAGTTAGCATTCAAAATGGAAAACCAAAATAATTGAAGTAAGTAAGTATAAATTTTCTACTAAGAAAACAAACCTGCAGGGCTTGTTGATCGTACATTTCAAACTTACCTAATTGAACATCACTTTCGTGAACGATCTGCACATGTTAATTAAGGCCATATCAATGTCTAGATGTGGAAGTCATTTGGCAATAAATAAGGATATAGAGTCCCTCAGAACCTCAACATTAGGGATAGATTAAGGCTCTCTCAACCTCAGAGGCATGATCTTTGAGGAAATATCCAATGCCTAAAAACAGTGGATCTCAAAAACACATCAAACCCACCCACGCCATTCATGATCAGGGAAAGTATTGAAAACAGCAACCAGATACTGCACAGTAAAACAACCCGGCATTAAGAAGTAGATATTCAAAGCAGGTCATCAATTAACTCAACATACCTCATTAATATAAGATGTCTGAAATGCAACTTTTGCAATCCCATCATGAAACATCTTGACAGTGATTGCGGGCTTGGCAGATGCAGAATCATGTCGATTAACCCATTCACGGGACCTTCAATGTCAAATGATCCTCATAGCGGGCGGAAGCATCCACATAGCAGCTGATCTAATCTGTGTCTAATCTGTCTGAACTAATCTGTCAAATGAAAATAGAATAAAGGATTGAATCGAGGACAGCCTTTCCCAAGTGCTCCGGGTAGAGCAGAATCCTAAAGGTGTGGTGTGGGTAGTGCATTCACGTCGGCTCCATAGCATAGCTTTATTTTAATAGCAGGAGTTGAAGCTGAGCTAGATGAAAACGGGCCCAGGTTCCATAGCATAGCTTTATTTCCATAGCAGGAGTTGAAGCGGAGCTAGATGAAAACGGGCCCGATATATCAGAAGCTGGGCCGGACATATGAGAACCCTAAATGCCAAAAATAGGGTTAGGGTTTCGTTGACGACAGACATACCCAATAACATTATAATATATATATATATATATATATATATATATATATATATATATATATATATATATATATATATATATATATATATATATATATATATATATATATATATATACAAGAAATTTAATGCGTCCTACGGCACATTGTTCCAGTTTTAGCATGTTCTTACGGTGCAAGGCCCTGTCGTGCTCTAGATAACCAACGATTCTACTGAGATTCTCTTGTGATTCCTCTATATTCTTCAACATTCTATGTACTATATTTAGCATTCATGAAGATTCCCCTAGATTCTCTTAGAATTTTCTATTTTGATTGAGGTGCTTACCCATGAGCATTTAGAACCTTCCAAAATAATCTATTTTGGATATGTGCAACATTTCTAAAACACTTTCTATTTTTAGACTGAGACGCTTGCCCTGAGCATCTAGAACATTTTTTTTTTCAACATTTATATTGTACACCTTTATTATGAAACATTTTAGAACATTCTATTGTGGCTATCAAGCGGTCTATGAACTACGGTCCATAAACATCTGGGAACAAAATCCAAGCTTAAATAGATCAAGGTCTAAAGTCAAGTGTCAAGAATTAGGCTAGAACAAGTCAAATCAAATTCAATTGAGTTGCACTATGACCTCATAACATGCACACCACTGTCAATGCATCTCTATGCTATCTTTGATAGTTATTAACAGATGTAGCAGACATAGTTATTCACTGACAGGTTGGTTGGCAATGGGGCACAACCACATACCAGATTACCCCTTAAGTTCAAGCAACAAAGATTTCAAAAAGAATTCTAGGCTCCTTTATCTCTAGTCTCCACTTTGATATTCTCACCCTGAAAATAATAATATAATGGTACAAAGCTAAAGGACTAACATTAGCCAAAAAAGAACATCTTATAAGGCCTTCTTGTTCATAAAAAACACTAGATACCCAATCTTGGACTCTATGGTCAAAGATATAGCTCAATCATGGTCCAAAGGCACCTTCTCTAATCACATTATAAGATCTGTTTAGCTCAGCATATGTAAAAAAGCTTAGCAGAACCTGTGTATACACAAAGTTGGATGCAAATAATGACGTTGAACTGGTAACACTAGCTCACTATTGTTTATTAAAACTTCTCGGTAAAGAGTCGAGTTAAACTTGAATTTAAAGTAAAAGGGTGCATGAAGATCTTAGCATGGAATGTATATTCTGTCATTACATTAATTACTTGCTAGAATTCAAGAAGTCAAAGTTCGCATTGGAGAAGTCATGCTCACCCTGGTGGGCAAGGCTAATTCTGAAATTTTCAACAAATATTCATTTTCATATGAGGATGTTTCAAAAGCGATTGCAATGCAATAATGCAAAAAATAAACCTTGCCACTGGAATATAATCTCTTTCTAATAGCACCTTGATTGCCCCATCCCCTACATTCTCTCAAACCACCCTTAGATTTCCTTTCAATTTCTTAGGTTCTCTCTCAAGCTTCTGAGACATTACCGTATCGCAGCGAAATACAAAAGCATATAAATCTGAGAGTGTAGTTATTCTTCGCACGAAAATTATCTTAATTGTTTTTATTTGATGGGCATCGATTCCTGGTGAAGGATGTCCCCTATTTTCAGTGTCCGGGCTTTGGCTCAAATAAGTTGAATTCATTGTCTCCTTTAACAAGTAGCATTTGTTGAACAGTCTACATGAAATGCATCTGCACACAATTGCAACCTACTCAAATTGTGAATATTAACTCGTTCAAGGATTGTTATCTCAATTGGAAGCCCAATTTCTTCAATTAGAAGCTAAGTTTTCCAAACAAGTGTATAGCGTGCAGAATAATTTGACAGCTTGGCGAAAAGACGAGAACCTTTAACTTAAAGTTCTACATTGCTAACAACCTTGAGTGCACCTTTCAACTGGCCAAAATCAACGTCGTTAATTCTTCATCTACACACGAGCTTTTATTTCATACATTCCAGCAACTGGTCGTTTATGATCTTAATTAAAAAAATCAAGCTAAGTTTATGATCTTAATTAAAAAATCAAGCTAAATTTAAATTAAACTAGAATTGTACCATTTGTTGGCATAACAAAATAGTCATAAATGATATTGTCGAAGTTATGCCAACCCTCATTCACACAACCCTACAATTATTCTCCTTGCTGTGTCCATACCCTACAATTATTTGTCATTAATAAAAGCGTTCCAGTTGCATGCAGAATGGATACTGCCAAATGTAACCTTATACATATCCTGCAATTACTACCCCTCAAGATGCCGGTCCGGGCTCTTATGCATTCCTCTTGCATGTCTATGAAGCATTTCAAAAGCAAGCACATCTTCATCACATTGCTCATACCGATTAGATATTTACCATATGAGATTACATTTGAGCTTAAGTTTTTTTGCCGCATGTTTTTTAAACACTAATGCAACACCAAGTTGTCCTTGCTGTGCGCATACCCTGCAGTTAATTGTATTCCATGCCTTAATCCACTGGAATGTGCCATTCAAGAACTATGAGTTGTCTAAGGACAAGGAAGGTCTCTTGCATACAGAAAGACTCTCAATTGTCTGCATAAGGCAAGGATTAGATGAGACTAAATCAAGACAATGAGCATGATGAAAAGAAAGAATTTGCTAGTGCACAACAGGCTAGAAACACAACATAATATACAAAATCAGTGCAACTTTGTGAAAGGCATTAATCTACAGATTTTTAGGCAAGAAAATCAAAGGAGAAAAGCATACAGAAAACTATTGTGGCCCACGTTCACAGAATAGCACTATAAGTCTAATATAGATATCAAATGCTATTAAAACAGAAGCTACATATGACCCGACTTCCACACTAACAAATCAGAAGCTTAATAACAGAAAAATGAGAAAACAACAGATAGATTACTATGACAGGACCACTGCCTATAAAGCAAAGCAGTCTTACCCTATGGCTATATGATCACACAAGCCCCTTACTTTACCAGGCCCCTTATAAAGATAAAAGCTAGAAATCTGTTATTGCCAATCTGTTACTGCCAATATGTATGGCAAGTACAATTGCTAAATGGCTACTATTATTGTCATTCTGTAAGGCACGTACAATTGCTAAATGGCTACCGTGTTAGACCCTCTTACGTCGCCGTGTCAGTACCATTCGCAGGCCCTATCTCTGCTAATATCTGCAATGCCGTCAGTTGAGCAGCGTCATCTCTCCCAGCTGGATAGTTTCCAAGCATGTAATCATGCTGGGACTGTGTTTATGCTCAGAAATAAGAAATAGGTAGGATAACATGTCTCTTCAATTTTTATGCAGATGGATTTATCTGGACATAAGAAAGTTGAACAAACATCGGATCCGTGATGGCTTCATCAGATTTTCTGAAAAGCCGCTTCTTAAATAGCAGCTTGCACTACAAAAAATCACCTTTATGATGTTCCTTTGCTGCTTTAAATTCAGCAACAATATCACCAATGTACTTGTTCTCATCCAGTGCCAAATGCTCTTCTGGAACATCACAAATAGAGGATTGACTAAAGATGCATTCAGATTAGACAGAAAAAAGGATCATCGATGGCAGAGTACCATTTCCACTATCATGAATGGTTTTTGATCCTGCCAAAATCCTCCGGCACTCAAACAGGCTGAAAGAGCTAAAAGCTGACAACTTCATTATGCCAGCAAGTTCCTGGAGCACGAACTCTACTCAGCAACCCTGAAATAATGAACTTTGCAGAAACAAAAAATAGATGTAGGAGATTTCGAAGAGTTCATCGTAGGCATATTTTGTTAGAATGTTTAGCTGTCAGGTTGCATTGTGTAAAATAAGAACAATAGATCTAGAAATCTATGCATTGGACATGTGGCAAGGGAACATGAGCAGCAAATACAAAGGGAATATTGGGCAAAGAAACATGAGCGAGAAAGAAGAGTCACGTAAAAACAGAGAATGAATAGAAGGGAATAAAGCTCTGAACAGTCTCCAACCCTCCATCCTTGCTTTGCTAATGCACACTTGAAATCTTATCCGTATGTTAAGGCGACTTGTCCTTGTTCAATAGCTTAAAATAAAATAGCTAAGAAGGTCATTGTCTAAGTAGCCTAAAAATGCATACCTCGGCTAGAATAGGTGTCGTACAACAGAAAACCATATTGCAGTGATTTGGCAAACACCATAGTATACACCAAGCTCATTTAACATTCGTGTAAGGTTAAAGATAAAACTAAAGGAACAAACGATCCCAAAAGCATCGTAAGATGGTTAGAGTTAGCAGTGCACAACAAGCACCAATCCTGCTATAAGCCTGAAATGAAATGTAACAAGTAGAAAGACCAAACAAACCATTGGTCCAAGCTGCTTCTATGCAGACCCACATCTATTGCAGTTCACTCCCTGAATCTGGAATGCCACAGAGCAACAAGAAAACTGCTCCAGCATGGATTAAACTATTAGTGAAATTCCAGCAATTGCAAAACGGGAAACTCAAATGCTTCAAGTGCAACTAACACAATTGGAGACAGAATCACAAATGGCAAAAGTAAAATGCATACAAAACCTCAAAACTAGAAGGAAGGAATAATGAGCCAATGTGCAAACACAAGCGTTGCCGTAACTGTGATAGAAAAATAAAGGTCATAGAGGCTGAGGCGGCAAGGGTCCGTATAGAAATAACACAATACAGCTCCAAGTAAGTTACAGCGGAGGCTTGGACAGAGCAGAAGCTGCAATGAAGGTTCGGACAGAGCAGATTAAAACACATTATAGCCGCAAATAGGCTTCAAAGGAGGTTGGAACATAGTAGATTGCAGATTGTGAACTAAGAAAGGTAGGACGGAGAGTCTTAGGCCGAAAAGAATAACCAATTTTAGCTACTTCACAGCTGATGCAATTAAGAGCGAGTAGAGTGACAAAACCAAACAAACCACTCATTTAAGCTGGTTCTGTGCAGATCCAAATCTGTTGCAGTTCAATCCCTAAATCAGAAGCTCGCTAGACTAGCCCTCATCTCAAACCAGGTTGCGGCTTCTATAAGCCGACTCTGGCATCTATTGGCAGCTCCGGCAGCATTAGGCAAAAAAGCCTTTCCAAATAAGGTTGTAGTATATGATTTTTCAACACGGAGCTACATTGACATGATTTAACAGCATGGTGAAAGAGTCTTGTGACAGAGAAGCGAAGAAACAAAGAGACTACAGGGACAAAAGAGAAATAAACTTGGACTAGGGAGATTGAAAACGGAAATGCAAACAGACAGAAACTAAACTAAGAGCCAATGTCAAATACACAACCTAGAATGGCAGGATAAATGAGCCGAGTTGTGCAAGGCACAAGCGTTGTCATGACTATCACACCCCAAAGACGGCCAAAGCAAAATGATGGAAAAACAACTGCCAAATCAAAACATACGACAGAACCAACAGCCACAGAAGGTACAGAAATAACACAGTAGAGAAACCAATGAGGTGCATACATTGAATAAATCAACTCAAATACCAGCACCATGACCCCCTGCATTGCCATAACATATTCCAGCTTTGGCAAGAGCACCGTTGGCACCAGGACTTTCGGTTGCATATTTTCGCAGTCCTCAGCAGCTTTGTTCCTGACATCAGTTTATACACTTTTGCTCAGAACACATAACAAGTGCGGAGATTATAGCAAAAATACCAACCAACTTCAAGTTGTTTTGAACCTGTTGTTGTAAGACCTTCAACTCCTTTGACAATCTCCCTCTGAAAGTGCTGCAAAACCAAGACAAATAATTTATTATTCCAACATTTTGGTCATTATCTTAGAGAACCAAATTAACACTTTATAAAACATTAAGCATTCCAGTATGTCAGACCTTGCCTGCCCAGGTTGTATAAACCCTGGTTTTCTATTGAGACTTTCTTCAAAACAACTGATTCTTGTAACATGATTCGGCCTAAGATTTTCCGCATATGATCCGGCCTAAGATATTATCTCAAAAAATTTCGGCTTCTTAAAACGACCTGTCATTCTGTGTGTGCAAGTTCGAAAATAAACGGGAATGCCTGCAGCTTCCCGCCACTAATCAAATGCTTTAAATCCTGGAGTAGTATCAAATGAAAAAAAGTTGGAAGCAGTGAGAGTGTCTTGCCATAGCCATAGCCAGGGCAATGATTAGGATTGAAGAACATCACGAGCAAAATAAAGCCAATATGGGAAAAATGACCCAACTGAATGAAATGAGAATATAAAAGAAAAAAGGCGATCGCTTTTGTTACCATGACTGTTCATGCACGCTTCCGGAAGAACTCCAAAATTCGACTCCACAAGCTTCGCGATGGCGGATGGTTGTTGCGGGAGAGAGACTAGCAGTGCCATGTCAATAAAAATCCTCGCAACATGCTAAGGAAGAAAAGAAAAAATTTCTAAACTACTTTTTTCTTTGCCGACCTATACATTCTTTTTGCCACGTCACACCATAATGTGGAATTCATACATTATTTTTCTAGGGGCCATGCCACATCACAAAAAGAGCCATTAATGTTGCTGCCACCTCATAATGTGGCATTTATTGCACTCAATAGTATGTGGCAAAACATGGGCCGTCGATGCAACACATGCAATCAATATAGACATATAAGGTGGCGCCACCTCAAGGTGGCATTTAATATCATTGATTTTTTAACCGACGGTCGAGATCAAATCCCTAAATCCGACGGCCCACCTCAAAAGCCCCAAATAAGGGTGGCACTATCTGGGCCGTCGATCTCGCACGTTCGACGGCCCAGGCGGCGACACCTCAATCTCTACCAACAAGGGGGATGCTTGGGATGATTCGAGGTGTCACCGTCTCGGCCATCGATCTCAGAGATGGACGGCTCACGCGGCGACACCCAAATCTTTACCTACAAGGGGGCAGCTTATATAATTGTATATATATAGTAGATATATACAAGAAATTTAATGCGTCCTACGGCACATTGTTCCAGTTTTAGCATGTTCTTACCCGGTTGCAAGGCCCCTATGCGTTTCTAGATAACCAAAACGATTCTAATGAGATTCTCTTGTGATTCCTCTATATTCTTCAACATTCTATGTACTATATTTAGCATTCATGAAGATTCCCCTAGATTCTCTTAGAATTTTCTATTTTGATTGAGGTGCTTACCCATGAGCATTTAGAACCTTCCAAAATAATCTATTTTGGATATGTGCAACATTTCTAAAACACTTTCTATTTTTAGACTGGTAGACGCTTTTCCGAGCATCTAGAACATTTTTTTTTTCAACATTTATATTGTACACCTTTATTATGAAACATTTTAGAACATTCTATTGTGGCTCTTTGCAAAATCTTAAAAAAAACTCTAAGATTTCATCAAGATTTTCTTAGATTCCCTTAGATATTATGAAGATCCCCTTAGATTGAACTAGATTTTAAGTGATTCCGTCATACTTGTAAATATTTTCCTACATTCTCTTACAATTTATGAGATTTCCTTATATTCCCTTTAATTCTCCTCGATTCCCTTACATTCTAGAAATTTCTAGAACTTTCTGGAACATTCTGAAACTTTCAAAACATCCTAGAACTTTCTGGAAGTATTTCCCTATTCCCTTACATGTCCGAAGATTCCTGAACTATCTAGGATGTTATATTCTATTTTATTTTAATTGGAACATTACCCTTAAGTATATTTGAAATATAATTTTTTCATAGAATTAATGCTTGGTCTAGTGGTTAGAGTGGGGGGTTTGGGGGATTGAGGGCTAGGGTTCAAATCCCCCAATAACATAAAAATTTTTAAAAGCCTTCCTTAAGGGACGGAGCATTCAACATGAGCCTTAGGATCTTTAGACTGATCAACGATCAAGATCTCACCGATAAAAGCAATATGAGCCGTAAGATCTATTACATATAATTCCCAAAGCCATCGGGACCGTAGGATATGTGTCAAGCCACCTGAGCCATAGGATCTCGGATCGACGATCAAGATCAAAAGCAACCTGGGTCGTTAGATCGATTACATATAATTCCCAAGCCATGTGCACCGTAGGATGTGTCCCAAACCAACGTGAGCCGTAGGATCTTCGAACCGACGATCGATCGAATCAACCCTCGACCGTAGGATCGCCACATATAGTCTATACACAAACTCCCAAGCCATCTGGGTCGCACGATACGTCCCAAAGGCACGTGAGCCGTAGGATCTCGGATCAACGGCCGGATTCAACAGGACAAACATAAGAACATATATATGTTAGATATATCAGAAGCTGGGCCGGACATATGAGAACCCTAAATGCCAAAAATAGGGTTAGGGTTTCGTTGACGACAGACATACCCAATAACATTATAATATAGGATACCAATGCAAAATGCATGCGGTATAACTTTAGACCAAGTCGGTATAAATTTATGCCGCGAGAGTTATGCAACGGTATAAATTTATACCGTGTGAGCACGGGCGGTATAAATATATACCACTTGACACTCTGTCGGGATAAATTTACCCCGCCTGTGTTCTTTTGGTATAAATTTATACTGAGGCAGAACTCTTGCGGTATAAATTTATACCAGGAGACCACCTCCCCTGTATAAATTTAGTGATGCCTCGGTATTAATTCATCGATAGACCATCGATAGAAACGCGAAAGCGATTGAAAGAAATGCGGGGATTAAAAGGTCCGGGTTGAGACTTACCATAATGTCCGTATGGAATTGCTTATAGCTTTTCTGAGGGAGCAAAGAGGGGCGAGTAATGCAGTGCCTTCAATTCCAAACAAGTATATAGAAATGGACGCCCCTCACGCCCTTAAGTACTTCGATAATGGCGCCAGAGAAGTGCTTTCCATAATGTTTTGATTATGCGATGTCGAACCTCTCATATAAATTTATATAGCGCCTTCAGTATAGATTTATACCGCCCGCCTCGGTTTGTGTTTATTTTAGGAGCAAATTTATACAAGACGGTATAAATTTGTACCGTCTGAAGCTCATTTTGCTCATAATAGCCGGAGAAAAGAGAGCGTCCCGAACCACCTCGTCCCCGCCGGGCCTCCATCCTCCCATGGTTTTCACACCACAAATACCACCGGTTAATCCTATTACATGCTAGCCGGGATACTTCGACTCGACATTCAAAGCCCCAACCCTCTCTTTTGTACACGCCGGCTTCCACCACCAATGCAATTCACTCCACCATCTCCTCGCCCCCCCGAACGCCGTTTGCCCCCCACTAATGCATTTTACACCACCACAGCCCATAGAGCGGTTGCAACTTTCCTCCTTCCATTGGTTCACTCCGAACCCAAAGATGAGCTCGAGACTCACTCTCCGGGTTCGTTTGGCCCGCCTTCCTTAATCCAAGTAAAGCAGCCTCCACGAGCAAATCATTCCATCGTCATCCATCTGCGCTACGATACTACTCTTTTCGGAAGCGGTCAGCGACCATGCAATTCTTGTATTTTATGACGCCGGGGAGCCGCTCAACTACATCACCAACCTCATTTGCTTTTTCCAGAGAAAGGCAAACCTGTTCAAGTCCCAAGACCTCCCCACACCCAACCTCATGGCATCTATTAGTACACCTGTCCATTCCTCCCATGTCGGGCGAAGGAACACATCATGTTGATCTCTCCGGCGATGATGTTGCACAACCACATGACTCCATGTTGAATTCAAAGCTCACTCGCTAGTGAAAACCTTAAACGAGTCTTACACAAAAAGCTTGTACATCACAAAGAAGAAAGAAACTAATGGATGAGGGTCACTTGAGGGCAACACATACAAAAGCTTTGTTGTCATCAATGTTGTTTGCTAAAGTGGATTAAAGGAATTAAGGTTGATTCGTGACAACCACAGTTCAACGACTTTGTTAGACCAAAGGGGCTACTTAGCCTTCAATATTAGGCGGACTATGGTGATAAGTTTACTTATACAACCGGGTGGCCACCGTCAAGTTAAACAACCTTTAAAAATCCGATTCATGCTTTAGGCAAAGACCGCCAAGAAAAGGCTTGACAAGAATCCCCGGCATTAATGACTATTGTCATTCGAAGTATATCCAGATTCAGCCCTTCAATGTTTTTTCTGGATGGAAGGCTTCTTCAAGGAGTCTTCGCGAAAAAGCGCCTAGCAGCCCCTATGTACCACTTTGTGACAACTTCACACGAAATGTGAAGTCTACAATAATTATAAGAATTTGTGTGTTGAGGTTGAGAACACCATGTATGCTACTCTTTATTTCACTGTGCTCGAAAAAAAAAAAATTTTCCCCTGTGTCTATTAGAGAAAGAACCGGATGTCATTTTGTGCTACATGTCTTTGAATTAAAAAACGGAGACATAATGCAAGGACACTTCATACTAAAAGTAAGCTTCCACAACGTACTCTTGCCTAGTTCTATTCAATGGTAGGTTGTTTTCTTTGAACATGTTTAATTTCGATGCATTGAAAGAGAACCTGAACAAGCACAGAGAACAACAATCTTTGGAAAGGAGAAAATTGGCAAAAAACTGAGGGGAAGAAGGCACTAGAACAACCACTCAACTATATATCGGTTGTTATTGATGGAATAACCAGAAGAAGACCACTCTACCACACTTTGTCAATGTGCCTAAGGATGCTCTGAAGAAGATTTCATACACTGCATGTCATAATGGTGAAATAGTTTTTAATGGGTAACTTCACACCCATACAACATAACTGATTGTGTAAGTGAACCATGCAAATATTTTCTTGATGCTAAAATCCTATAGCTTTAGTACATTTTCTTTGCAATGCAAACAAACCCTTTAAACTACCATTGGGGACTATCTGACCAATGAAAGCTCTTGTCAACAATCAACCCAAGATATTTGTACACATTTGCAATTTCTACCTTTTGACTTTTATAGTACCATGCAAAATGATCCACTTTGCTGGCCCCAAAAACAATGATTCGCATTTTATTCATATTCACTACAATACATTTTGCGTCGCCAAATTTTGGCAAGGCATTTTCTGCATACCACCAGCACTTCTAGATAACATCACAAAGTCATCTGCATATATGTGATAACAAAACCACTGAAAAAGAGAGAAATGAAATGAAATATTTATTTATTATCTATGAGACCATCAGGTCTAAAAGATATATCATCATGTACAATCCATCAATCCGATACTATTATTCTCTCCCTCCCCATCCATATACATGTCTAACAATTGTTTATAGACATTTAATTCAATTATCATCTTCATAACATTTATCAAATAATCACACACATTATCAATGTAGCTTAAAAGAAACTATGCAATGAAAACCCCCGAGTGTATTTCAAATCTTACCTCAAATTCTAAATATTAGGCGTTCATCTTGATTTCATTCCTCCTACAAACCTTACATGTCGTTTGCTCTAGAAAACTTCCCCATACCCTATTTCTACTCCAAGATGATCTGAGGCTTAAGCATAATCTACATATTAATTGTGTTTTTGTAGCATGGAATTTTACTTCTTAGATGCACTTCTTCTCTTGTAGTTCGGGTTTAGAGCTTCTATAGAACTCCATCTTAGATCCCTAATTCTACCATAAAACTTTCCCTTCTAGGCACCCTTTTTAAATCCTTGATATCCCAACACTCCATGCCCACAACACCCCATGACTGGCCGTCGGATTAAGCCTGCCCTACTCCCCATATGGCCGGTAGCGTGTGTGTCTTGATAATACATAGAAATGATTGTTAAGCGTTGTATTTGTAATCAAATACCCTATGATTTGCAATGGTTACTAATTTCGTCATCTGAGACGCCGGAACCTCTAAAAAGGATGAACAAAACCTTTTTGATAAATCCTCTAACCAACACCCCTAATATCTTTACATGCTTGAGAAGAGGGATATTTTCCTACCCCTTTTTTTTGTGATCCTATGCCTCTTATACATCAATGGCATAGGACCATATCTGGCTATTCATTTTTTCCCTTGTAACCCCAATCATTTTATACTTATTTGCACTCGTCCAATTATTGTAATATCCTATATGAAAGTGCACTTTCGGCAAATGACTAAACGGACCCCCACCATGACCTTTGATGTTAGTCTTCATCTAGCGGCCAGAAAAAATTGTAAGCTAAATGTAATAAGAAAATGGTATAAATATATATCGTAGGGGTTCTTATGATATAAATTTATCTGCATGAGCACGAGGGTTTAAGTTTATCTGGCTGGGTTTCTATCGGTGATATTTACACCTGGACTCCAGCCATAGAAATTTATACCGCGGGGCAACCGTAGTATAAATATAAATTTAAAAAAAAAAAAAAAAAAAAAAACTTGAACAAATGTAAAGCTTACCAAATACGCTTTTTAGGCCGTTGCAGCCCGCTCCTATTGGTTTGAGCATTGACATTGTCTACGGTCCGGAGTGGAAAATGATAACCCACCAATTAGGCGGCGGGGTTTGACTTCCTTAAGGCCATCAAAAAGCTCGTAAAAGCCTCATTGTCGAAGCGCTATCTTTAATCTTGGCCCCTATGGAATGTGCTTCCGGCTATGCACAATGTGAAGTTTACCTTGTCAAACCACAATCCTCGGCCTTGCGATCACCTTGTACAATTTTATAGAAGCGAATCCTAGCCAAAAGTAGTAAATCTTTCATAGCCGTTGTCAAAACTACTTGGCCGACTTGCTTTTCGGGTGTTCGATGGCCTTCGGTCTTTGCCTTTCCTCTTTGGCCCTCAGAACTAGGTTTAGAAAAGCCCGGCGGGGCCTTTCTTCTTGGTTTTGTAAGTGAACGGTGGAGACAAAGGCACGAAAACAAAACATGTTCTCTACAAAATTTATCCAACCGAAGTTTCTTGCGTGTTCTCGATTATGCTATCACATCGCACGTTGGATAAAGAAGCTTGCACTCTTCCCGTCTTCTAGGTTTAGTTGCTTCATTAACTTCGGTTGGCGACAGACAATTTCCTTCCGGGCCGCAAATATAAAGAGGTTATCTGACAAAGTGAGGAAAAAAGAATACTTAGACAATAAAAATGCATATCTTAACTTCCTTTGCCATTTCATCGAGGGTAAATTCTTTGGCCACAACTTTCTAAAGAGCCCGCATTCAAAATTTCTTTTGCTCTTCACCCTATAGTTGTGTCCATGGTACTATGCTCATATTCTTATGTTTAAACTTTTTTTTTTTTTTTTTTTTTCAATGGTCTTTGGCTGCTCATTTAAGTTCAACATCTTCGCTAACATGCACAATATTCTTTCCTATAGATCCCACACCCTTAAAAGTTGAAGACAAAGTAGCTTAGTGCAAATGACATGTTGTGGTACAACAAATGCTGAGGCGGAGTCCGGCCATGGTATAAAATTTATACCGTTCCGGGCTTATGGTATAAATTTATACCGATCCATGCCGCGGTATAAACTTATACCCTTGAAAACATGGTATAAATTTATCTGGATTGAGGTCTATATAAATTTATACCCGGTCCCGCCCGGTTTAAATTTATACCCGTCCATGCCACGGTATAAATTTATACGCTCGAGCCAATGGTATTAATTTATCTGCGTGACTTTCGGTGTTGTGTCGATCTACCGCGTTCTAGACCACGTGGAAACAAAATAGAATTGAAAGAAGAATCCATGGGCTATTGTTCTTACTTGGGCGTCTCCCGAAAGCAAGGCGAAAGTAGTTATCGTCTTGCTGCTTCATTGCCATGTGGGGCTTCTTTTAGTCAGCTTTCAGGCAACATTCAGTCTACGAGGCCTCAAGAAGTTCTTGGAGCTTGTTCTTCTACTTCTTGAAGTCTTCTCCAGCATTTGTTTGTACTTTCGACATACTCTGCATTGCATGAAGCGGATCTTATCTATAAAGGTCCATTGTCGAGAGGTTGTGGCTCATGGCAATAACTTTAAGCCTCTTAGATGCTCTATCAAACCCATGTAAATATGGGCTTCCATGCTCTTCCGACCGTTTTTTGCTTTCTTCTTTAGATAGCTCTTTCCTTGCCTTATAAACATGTGTACCCGCGATTACATAATAGTGTAGTCCTCAAAGTCCAGCCTTCCTATCCGCAAGGGCCCAAAATAAACTATGGCCCAACCAATGTTAGATCAT